>OX359197.1:7527672-7702672 GCA_947172415.1 Chondrosia reniformis | reverse complement strand
GTAAACGGCAGTAGGGTAACGGCGGGAGGAAAGGCAGCGGTAGGATTAGCAGCGGTAGGGTTGCCAGCAGTACGGTTTGGCGGCGGTAGGGTTGGGGTCGGTAGTTTTGGCGGCGGTAGGGTTGGGGCAGAGGAAGTTTGCGGAGGTGAGGTTCGCGGCAGTAGCATTGGGGGCGGTATGGTTAGAGGCAGTAGTGTTGGTGAAGGTAGGATTAGCGGCGGTGGTGTTGGCGGATGTAGGTTTGGTGGCTGTAGAGTTTGCGGCGGTTGGGTTGGCAGCGGTAGGGTTTGCGGCGGTAGGGTTGGCCGTGGTAGGGTTGGGGGCGGTAGTGTTAGCAGCGTTAGGTTTTGCAGCCGTAGAGTTGGCAGCGGTAGGGTCGGCTGCGGTAGGGTAAGCGGCGGTAGAGCAAGCGTTGGTAGGGTTAGCAGCAGAAGATTGGCGGCGGTAGGGTTGACGGAGGTAGGGTTGGCAGCGTTAAGGTTGGCGGCGGTAGAGTTGGAGGTGGTAGGGAAGACAGCGGTTGGTTTGTCCGCGTTAGGCTTGGTGACAGTAAGTTTGGCAGCGGTTTGGTTTGCGGCGGTTGGGTTGGCAGAGGTAGGGTTGTGGGAGGTAGGGTTGGCGGCGGTAGTGTCGTCGGCAGTAGGGTTGGGGGCGGTAGAGTAGGCAGCGGTGGAGTAAGCGGCAGTAGGGTTAGTGGCGGTAGGGTTGGGAGCGGTAGTGTTAGCGGAGGTAGGATTGGCTGCCGTAATGTTGGCGGAGGTAGGGTGGACGGCGGTAGGGTTGGCGCGGTATTGTTATCGGCGGTAGAGTAAGCGGTGGTAGGGTTAGCCCCGGTAGTGTTGGCGGCATTAGGGTTGGCTGCGGTAGGGTTAGCAGCGGTAGTTTTGGCGGCGGTAGGATTAGCAGCGGTAGGATTGGAGGCGTTAGGTTTGACGGAGGTAGGGTTGGTTGCGGTAGGTTAGGGTTAGGGTTAGGGTTAGGGTTAGGGTTAGGGTTAGGGTTAGGGTTAGGGTTAGGATTAGGGTTAGGGTTAGGGTTAAGGTTAGGGTTAGGGTTAGGGTTAGGGTTTATGTCCATTAAAGGGTTAGGTATGTCCATTAAAGTGCTATGGTTAAGGTAAGGGTTACCCAAACCCCAAAAACCCTATATATATAGCTCCAAAAACCCTAATTGATTAATGTAATTTTTTTGAGTGTTTTCCAAATTTGTAGAAAGTGGACAAGGTTACTTTTGTAAATGTATGAAATATCTTTAACAGCTTAACTGTGTTATGGGTGAGAAGTTCACGCTAAACAGTGACAACAGAATATTGGGTGGTACTAAATGTATTACCATCCTACATAATAGTAATGTAAACAAATATTCTGTGGCGCCCCAAAAAAAACAAATATTATATTTACATTGTATTTTAAAACATATAACATTTTTCTTTATTTTGGCTCTGTAACTTTATCGAGGAATCTTTTAGCTATATTGAACAACGATGTCTAATTATTTAAGTGCATTTTCACAGTGCAGAAATTTTCCAAGAACCCCATATTGTTCTTATAGTGAAAGGCCTAGGAATATCTTCAGAATAGCGCTATGAATCGAAAAAAGCCTCGTAATTTTATAGGCATTATTAATGGACAATTGGTATTATAATATATTGATTCTCTTTATATTATAAACAATGCGGTAGTTGAAATATAAAATACGAAAATGGCCGTTAACCGTATTCGGGTAGATCGCTCTTGAAGATGGTTTATGGTAGCCTGACCAATCGTTTTCTAACGTGATCTAGATATACTAAAGCTTCTTCGCTGTAAGTTTCAAATCTGTATTTTATTTCTTTCTCGAGTTATAACTACAAAGACGGCGGCGGCCATTTTAGGAAGTTTATGGTTAGGTGTACCGTATACATAGCTGTACATAGTCACATTAAACCATAAACTAAACGTTGACTGCTGCACTGACAGTAATAATAATGATTATTTATTATTGTGACATGTCATGACCCTTGCATTTGCGGGTTTGAAGTGGTCTGGAAGATAACTCGACTAAATCGTTTTCAGCCCCACAAGACCATGGGGGAAGTGATAACTGTTAATTACCCTTTGAACTTCGCCGCAAAGTGTGATAATTTAGAATCAGGCTTTCTTCGAACTGCGTCGAACCATGGATATGGTCGAATTAATCTTTTGGAAGAAACCTTTAGAGCATCTGAAGACGCAGTTTTGTTGTCTCTCTTGAGCGTCGACCCAGAAGGTCTTCTTCAAGTGACTGACAGTGGGTCACTGAAGAAGACCCTCTGGGTCGAAATGTCTGACGCTCAAGAGAGACAGCAAATCTTTAGACACTCTAAAAGTAGAAAGATGAGTAATAGTTTTTAAATGAGGGTCGTCAATCGCCAGCGTGAAAATACGGTTCTCCAGCGCGAAGAACTTGCTAATTTTGCACACAGCTTCTGACAGAGGTTCCCAAATCACAAGTCCCTTCTAAGACCAAATAATGTTATTTGTGGGTGATAATTATTGATGTTAAGGGCTGCGTATAATGCGTGGGTGGAAACTATTTAGTCGAGTTATCTTCCAGACCACTGTTCTGACGAAATGACGTCATAGCAAAATGGAGGAAGAACACCGTGGTCTAGTCTCGTACCCAGCCCCAACTTCCGCAGTGCAGCCATTTTTGCGGAAGTTGGGGCTGGGTACGAGACTAACCGTGGTCGGGCTACGTCAGACTACATACGTATGTTGTAACGATTTAAAATGTCTGCCAGTACGCCGCCTCCACCACATTCCCTTAGAAGACCTCACTCAGCAACGGAGTCGTCACCGGCCGGAAAAGGAAAGGTTAAAATTGGAAAGTATATACTTGGGACGACTTTAGGTAAGTTATTGAATTGTAGTCCAATTTGTGCCTCGCATCGCGTTGTCTGGTGTTCTGATCATTTAAGGAAATGGCAGTTTTGGAAAAGTAAAGCTGGCAAAACACGAACTTACGGGACACAAAGTTGCCATAAAGATTCTTAACAGAGAAAAAATTAAGAAAATGGACGTCGCTGAAAAAATAAATCGAGAAATTCAAATTCTAAAGCTCTTTCGCCACCCCCACATAATTAAGATGTACGAAGTGATAATCACGCCGACTGATATATTTATGATTATGGAGTATGTGCCGGGCGGGGAGATGTTCGACTACATCGTCAAGCATGGCAAGTCCAGCGAAGAGAATGGAAGAAAGTTCTTTCAGCAAATCATATCAGGTTAGTTTCAGTTTATGGCCATGCCTTTATTCTTCAGTGGCACTTTGACCTGTAGGAGTAGCTTATTGCCATCGCCACATGGTTGTCCATCGAGACCTGAAGCCAGAAAATCTACTCCTGGATGCCGAAGGAAATGTCAAGATTGGAGATTTTGGTCTCTCCAATATAATGGCTGATGGGGAATTCCTTAAAACCAGCTGTGGCAGCCCAAATTATGCTGCACCTGAAGTTATATCAGGAAAAGTGAGTGTTTCTTCACCACCTCCCTCACATCACTCCCCTCCCTCACATCACTCCCCTCCCTCACATCACTCCCCTCCCTCACATCACTCCCCTCCAATCACACCACTCCCCTCCAATCACACCACTCCCCTCCAATCACACCACTCCCCTCCAATCACACCACTCCCCACCCTCACAACACTCCCCTCCCTCACATCACTCCCCTCCAATCACACCACTCCCCTCCCTCACTGCTCTCCTTCTTTCCACTTTAGCTGTATGCTGGCCCAGAGGTTGATGTCTGGAGCTGTGGTGTCATATTGTATGCTCTTTTATGCGGAACACTTCCTTTTGATGATTCTAATGTCTCAAATCTGTTCAAAAAAATAAAAAATGGCTACTTTCGTATTCCTTCCCACTTGAGTCCAGCTGTGACTGATTTGTTGCAGAGAATGCTTCAGGTGAACCCTGTCAAGCGAATCACTATTCAGCAGATTATGGTCAGTCCCTCACTTCATCTAGGGTTGTGTCTACTGTGTGTGTGTGTGTGTGTTCCGTAGGACCATGACTGGTTTAGAGTGGACCTCCCAGACTACCTGGTCCCAAGTAGAGATGATCCTATAGCTGTAGCTACTGACATGTCTGTTGTGGGAGAAGTTTGTCAGAAGATTAAAGGTTGGTTTATTTGCAGTGTACTCCTTTCTCTGTAATCACCATGGTAACCATTACCCAGGTGTGACCCCTATGGAAGTGATGTCAGCTCTGAAGGCGGAGGACCCTCACGACCAGCTCTGCATTGCCTACCACCTCATCAAGGACAACCGCTCCATCCAGAAGGCAACTGCTGTGGCTGCTCCAGAGCTGGCCTCGTCACCCCCCGCCTCAGCATTCTGCATTAAAGACATAGAGACAGCATTGGCACATCAGAATGCTGAGCCATCTTTGACTCAGGGTCCCATTCCCACTTCAGGTCCAACTCCCATCTCAGGCCAAAATTCCAGTTTGAGAACACGGACCAGTTCTGGAAGCTACGTTACAGGTGGAAGTTCTACTGTCCCCAAGTCCCTGCAATCTTTAAAGAAATCAAGATGGCACCTCGGCATTAGATCAAAAAGGTAAACTTGCTTTAGCTTTGTTTCCTCAAGTTTTTCTTACATGTACTAGTTGAAGCCACGTAAACCTTTCCTTTGTTAGCTAATGTCTTATTTCTGATCAGTAAATGTCTCAAGATTATACTTTGTATATATTTTATTCTACCATTAGTCGTCCTCAAGATATTATGAGTGAGATATTTAAAAAGCTCCAAAACTTGGAATTCCACTGGAAAATGATCAACTCTTATCATATTCTTGTCAAACACAGTCACTGCATTGTAAAAGTGAGTTGTAGTTCTCATCTGTTTGTCTCATTTGAATTTTGCAATTTCACTTAGATGGATCTGCAATTGTATCAAATTGACCAACACACATACCTGCTGGACTTCAAATGTGTTTTACCTAATACGGAAGCATCTGGTTTCAAAGAAGATTCATCTGGACTGCATTTAACTATTGAATACTTTGAAATGTGTGCAAAGCTCATTAGTGCATTGGCCCAATGATGCATGTAATTATGCATGGTGTATTCAATTTGACTGTACTTTAATATTCAATGTAAGATTTCTTTATGAAAATTAACCAAATTCCGTTTCATACTGAGCTTGTTCCATTAAAGCGTGACTTATGTATAAGAGGTGGGTGTGACCATAAAGGAGGGTGAAGTTTCTTTTCATACAGGATGTTGGAGTAATAATTTACTTTTAATTTCAGTTTTAACCACCTGTATAAAGGCCAAAGTGTCTAAGTTGTTGATTAAAGAAGAGAAATGGCCAGTTCTCCCAGTCCTGAAGTTACTGGAAGTGATGATGATGATGATCTTACAGCAGAGCACAGGAAGGAGGCAGATGTGGTCTTGAGAAACAGAGTCAAGTTGACTGAATATATTCATGATCCCACTGTGTTATTTCCGTATATGAAGGAGAAATACATTTTTTCTGTTAATGATTGTGAAATAATTAGAAAGGAGCAAACTCCATCTAACCAGGTCAGAAAGTAACAAAATCTCAGTTATATATATGTGCAAGTGCCTGGCTAATGAAGTGTGGCCTTCCTTAATGTGCTGTACTGTAGGTGGACAAGTTTATTGATATTCTAATGACAAAAGGCCCAAAAGCAACTGGTGTATTTCACGAGTCCCTGGCACAACACTACATCCATTTGTTCAACTATCTGTCAAAACTTTTTAGTGATGCAAATATTGAGTTACCTCCATCAAGACAAGCACTCAATAGTAAGATTAAATGTCTGTTTTGTTTAAAGATTTGAAATTAAAATAGAATCTACTATTATGAAAGTGGATTTCAATTCCAAGTTTGTTATTCAAGGCCTCATATACTTTAAAGTTCTTTCCTTTTCCCAAATACCACAAATACATCAATTCCTATGTACTGATGGCATGGCTGACTTATGTGTACATACTCTACTTTCTCTCATCATGAGGTATTGCTGAAGAGGATGAAATACAATTTGCTAATAGTTCAAGAAGTGAGATCTACCAATTTTCAAAATAAAGTCATATTAAAATAAATTGAAAATGCAAAAACATTTTCGAACACCTATCCATCCATCCACCCTTTCATCCATCATCCTCCCCTCCATTATCCTCCCCGTCCATCATCCTCCCCTCCATCATCCTCCCCATCCTTCTAGCTATGCCTTCAGGATCTCAAGGTGTCATATGGCAAAGAGTACACTCAAGAAAGGTCAGACAAAGCTTGGATTACCTGACAAGGCAGATTGAAAAAATTCAAATAGAAAGAGATGCATTTAGAGACATACTGGGCCAACGGGAAGCTCAGGTGGCCGATTTGTTGCAAACTAGCATTGCTGTAAGTTGCTCGTGGTTGGTGCTCTAGAGCTTCAGCTGTGTACCTACTACAGGTCACAGATTACAATGAAGGTCTCAAAAAAGAGTTGAATGCACTGAGAGATTACTTTACTAAGGAATCTGAAGCAGATGCCAGAAGACTGAGAGAGTTGAAAGGACAAAAGGAAGAGTTGCAAAAAGAGTATGAAAAACTGGACACAGAATTCATGCTAACCAGTTTGGAGTTAATGTAAAATCTCCTTTAAGAGTAGATGATTATAACTTACAACTACTTGTAATCTTACTGGTAGTGCTGCACGAGACAGAATTCAAAAGCTGATATACCAATTAAACAGATCTGAACAGGAAAACGCTTTAATTCAAGAAGCGAATGAGAATTTACAATCAACTTTGTTCTTCAAAGAAGGGGAGCTACAAAGATTGCAAAGGAAGTTTAGAAGGCGTGGTCATCCATTAGAGAGACCTACCAATGCTACTAAAAAGCCATTTATAGATGTAAGCATGTTGTGAAATGTTGCCAATAATATAAATGCATTAATACATAAGTACAAATGTCAAAATGAAGCACTTCTACAATAAA
This sequence comes from Chondrosia reniformis, assembly GCA_947172415.1. Taxonomy (NCBI): domain Eukaryota; kingdom Metazoa; phylum Porifera; class Demospongiae; order Chondrillida; family Chondrillidae; genus Chondrosia; species Chondrosia reniformis. The sequence goes on along the minus strand of OX359197.1, from coordinate 7,695,698 downwards.
ATGTATGCAATGTGCAATATTTATAGCTTTAATTTTGTCTCAGAATGAGAATCGTGTGATAGAACTAATTGAGTGTCTCCATGCTGCCAGAATAGAGAGACAGGAGGCAATTGAAGAAAGGTGTGCTGTATAGGACCATGTGAGCATGTTATTTAACCAAGCTATTCCAAATACCTTTAAGGGACATACTGAAGAAAAAAGTTTATGAATTGAACCAGTTGTGTAAGTCCCAAGCTACTAAGATCCCACCTCAAGGGGCCGCAACCCTTAGAACCATTTCTGCTCCAAGCAACTCACCCAGGCCTTCATCAAGCTGTTCTCCTCACATTGAAGTTGCAGAAGGAATGGTTAGTATGTAATGTTGATTAAGAGCTCCAGGAATTACCATGTCAACCCTGCATTACATATAGAATTCACATTTCCAATCCAATTCCAATTTGACTTTGAAGGAATTTACTTTTGAAGTGGAACCGGAAATAGGTAAATATGAGTGATCAAATGGTCCACTTGAATGTATTCTTAATTCCCTGTGAATGTTGCTGTATATAGCACAAGGCTTGCATCTGAAGGCCGGTGTGTACATATCACAGATTGAAGATGACTTCATGCTGAAGGCTGGAGATATCCTTACTCAGGTAGTGCCAAAGTGGCTGACTAGAATTACAGTATTTGCTTCAGGATGTATCAATCAATCATTTGTAGATTAATGCAATAAAAATTGGAAGTGACAGCAATCCTTTGGACTTTTCTCAAAAGATCTTAGCCTCAGCCACAAGTAGCAGTGTCTTGGTGTCTGTGTTGAGAGCTGCACAGCAGAGAGCTACCACAGCAGAGGGCACTAGTACTCATTACTCCCAGTACCTTTCACTAAAGCATTTCTCCTCCAACGAAGATACAATAAGTTGCCATCACGAACTCAGCGACTCGGTCAGAAAAAATGTCTTTCCACCAATATTCTCCTCCAAACTCACTCCCCCTGTTCTGCACCACAAGCTCACTCACAGCGCTCCAACTAGCCCCACTACATTTGACACCAAATATAGCTTCCAGGAGAGCCATTACTACAGCGACCCCAGTGACTCAGATGAACTCGAAGAGCCCTCATTCAAATGTTTTTCTTCTACAAAACAGAAGGGCTCTCATATTTCTTCATTGGAAGGAATTCGGAGCAGGAAGGGTACTCTAGATGGACAGAAGCTTTTTAACGTTCCTACTCTACCTTTAGGTGTACCCAAGCAGGCAGATCCCCCAATGGTAGACAGTCCGGCAAGCCTCACCACACACTATTTTCAAGGCATGAAAGCACTCAACTGAATTCTGTGCAATTATTTACCAATTGACTTTCCTACTTTGTATGTATATGTAGGTTCTCTAGACATTAGCTATAGACAAAAGAAGAGTGGAAATCTTCTAAACAGGCGATCCAGTTCATGGTCAGAACAGCAATTCTGCGAAAACAGCCACTTTTCCCAATAACTAGTGTTACTATTCAATAATCAGTTTGTGCAATTAACAGTTTTAAACAGTTCATTTACATTAGTGTATCTCAGGTAGTTCTATATGCTCTTGTGTGGTATCATCACCTGTCACTAATGCACTAGCGAAGAGAGAGACACATGACATAAACTGAATACAATTAACACTATAAGTTCACCTCACTAGAGTGGGGCTCGCTCAGGCTTGCCCCAATAAGTAACTTACTTTGTGAGCATATCTGCTATCTGATTGTGCACGAGCAACGCTTCCTACAGAAGGGAGGGGCAGTGGGTGTGAGGTTGTGGGGAGATGGATTACTTACATTACTCAAGACATTTTCAAAAGAATTGGAGTTGACAGTGTCTCCATGTTCGGTACTGTTCTCTTGCTGCCCTGATTCTCTCATGTCAGCAAAAGATAAAATGGCATCATCATCAGCCAGACCCTAATGGCAGCCATCTTGAACTTGTGTGCCCATAAACAAAAGGTCAATGTATACTTACTGGAGACAAAAGAATCACTGATTTTGTAGTTGATTCATGGCGTTCTGAACTGTCATACATGGATATAGACGGCAATCTGTGAAGGTCTGAGCAACACAGATAAAGTACTTTACAAGTATCATTCATAAGTATTCACACCATCCACTAGACACAGCAACCAACTAACTCGACTGTCTTGGGAGTTTCAGTCTGTCTGCATCATACAGCAATACTCTCTCGACAGTGCCAATGTCCCTTATGTTCAGCAGGTCAGTCATATAGAAGAAGCCGTCTGGCAAGAGATAGTCACACTTTATTCTTCTCAGCTCAGTGACCTCCTTAATATGTTCTGACCAGCCACTCTCCTCTTCAGCACTGGCCTTCAGAGAGTTTAGCAGCCCAGAGACACAGACATGCACAAACTGGGAACAGACATTGGCACTACCATTGAGACAGCCATCTTGGAGCTCAATTGCCATGGCAACCAGACACTCGCCTGCTTCCATTCCCAAAGCAAGTGGCAAAATGACTAAAAATCGATAATATGCCTCCATATGTTGTCGTTCCCATGGTAATGACACAATCATATCTGCAATGTTATGCGTGAAGTCCTTCAAATACTAAATGAAAGCAGGTGCTAAGTGAGATTAGGGTGCACTTACAGTTGATGAACAAACCTCATTAGTGAAAGTGTAGCTGCTGGAATGAGCTGGTTTAAGGTGCACCTCCTCCAAACTATCCCAAATTCTGTGAAATTTAGGGCTATAAACAATAGCTACACCATGTGACAGTCATGTGACTTACGTAGTGAGTGGCACTTTGGAAACGTTACAATTTATATCAACTGCGTATGTCCACAAGTCCACAGCCAACAATAACAGTTCTACATACATCACATCAGACCTGCCAACATTAACAGACAAACACAGAGCCATAGCTGCTCTACCTGGAGTTGTGAGTTTACACAATTTTTTCATTGCTTTTGTCACTTGTGGGGTAAATGTATTGTCCAAGGACTTTAATTCAATTGACTGCATGATCACTTTACAACAAGATAAGATTTTCCTACTTAAATGGTGACTGAGTATTCATGTCAAGAGAAAGAAAGCATGTGACATTCATGTGATAGTCATGTGACCATACAAACCCACTCTGATTGTACTGTTATGACTTCTGGTATCTCATTGATCAGGAAACATATAATGTTCCACTTCTCGTAATTGGGGACAGACGTACCCAAGGCATCTGCAGTATGGGACACAGAGCTGCTGACTAGCTGTCACACTGGCAAACATGTTTACCTACGTACTTATGACTGTTATCAGTTCTCTCTCAAACGCTTCCATTGCCGCCTTATTCTACACAAGTACAGCATACTGCCTGAATACAGATCGTGTGCACTTATGTGTGCCATTCTTACTTCGTTTGAGGACTGAACCCGGCTAACATGCGTCTTCAGGTACAGCACCACACTCTTCAGAAAGTCAGTCAGGTAGGGGCCTACAATACCCTCTGTTACCATAGTAACCAGGTGCCCCAACACTTGCACTATAGCAGTTGCTACGAGTGTGTTGAGAGCATGTGTTCGAAGGTGCTTTAAAAGAGCCTCAACCATTAATTGTTGCAGTTGGACCTAACAGGAACGGACAGGTGAGCCAGAGGTGATGGTTACCATGGCGTCATTACCTCGGTTACCATGGAGTCATTACCTCTGTTGCCTTTGCCACACTTTCCATGACAACCATAACATAATGGCACTCACCAATCCAGTAGTGATGATTGTCAAAATGACTAGCAAATAAACAAAATATTATCAAAGGAACCACCAAGGCTATCGGACCTACTGAAAAATTGTTTCCATGACAACTGGATAATGAGACACTTCAGAAATTTGAATCAGCTTTGCAAGGTAGCTTCCTTGTCCATTCCGTGCACGTGATCCACCCATTTCTTTGTCGTGGTACAGGTAGGCAGGTATAATTTTGTTCAAGTTTGAGTCGTCCCAAATGTTGACTTGGTACAACTTGTCTCTTGAAACCTTCACAATTAAACTGGCAAGACACGCCAACGCCTTTTCACGAACCTCTCCATTGCTTTGTCTGTACAAGTGAGAGTGAACACGCCATTATACTACTAGCACATACTCACTCACACAAATGTAGCCCATTCTAACAGGTAGTCACTTCAGGTGGTGGAGCTTACTTGGGTCTACTGGGAGGCAACGCTAGCGAACCGAACCTGTCAATCACAAAGTCGTATTCCAAGTGGTAACTAGCCCTTTCTTCCGGCATTTCCGCGAACGCTAAAAACTATATTTACCAAGACGACACCTGTAGCGTGGTGAGGACGGGCTAGCCGTTGCGGACTTACTGTGTTGGCTGCCAGTACATGTAACTGAGAGTTCTGCGAGTCCAGCAGAATGGACAGCATGGACAGGGTCGACCGGACAAGCAGGCTCACCGTCCGTCTGTCACTGGCGCGAACCAGTTCCACCATCGCAGCAGTACAATGTGCAATTAAACTACAGAAAGGCAAGTGAGTTCTCTAACGCAAACAACCTCACACGCAAACCAGGTCGTACAGTACTTTAGTCGGCTTAGTCGAACGAATTTTCTCAACTTGACATTGAGGTACAGTCCGATGTCATCAAGTTGACTCGGAGAGGACTTTGCCAGGAACAGTAACTGGTCCAAGTTGTTTCTGTTAATATCTCCTTCGATTTCTGAAGGAAATAGGCCATCGATGAGGCGTTGGTAGCGCGGCTTACGGCAGCAAGAACACGACGCCATTTTATTATATTCTTTCCACCTTTGACCCCGATCGATTAGGGAACTGATAGAAAATGGCGTCAAGCGAGAAGACTAAGGCGCTACATGAGAAACATCAGCGTATTTTGGCAGATATGTTACGAAAAGAAGAGAATAGGTTCTGCGCAGATTGTGGAAGTCGAGGTGAGTTAATCTGTTTTGGCAGTAACATTCAAATAGTATACTTAAAGAGAATCGTATTCTCAGTGAAGCGTGTAGACGCCTTCCTTTCAAGAGTGGAGCACCCGACCACGATGTTGAAGGGGTGGTACGAGTTTACAAAATCAATTGCTCAAATTTTAGGAATGTTATTTCTTTGTATGACGGGCGTGTCCATTTTGCGGTTAACGTTGTTAATTTTACGTATACGTACATGTACGTACGTAAATGTACCATATATGTATAGTTGTATGCGATCTAAGAACTTTGTGAAGGCGTTCATTTTGGATGACAAATTGATCTGTTTCCTCAATCTTAATTGTCTGCTGAAGGACCCCGCTGGGCCTCCTGGAACTTGGGAGTGTTCCTGTGCATTCGGTGTGCAGGGATTCATCGCAACCTTGGCGTACACCTCTCCAGAGTGAAGTCTGTTAACTTGGATTCATGGACCACGGAGCAGATTGAGGTGAGCCAGCTGTCTTAGAGCAATTAGTAATAATGTGTATCATCATACGGTCTCTCCTAAAGGCCATTGAGAGAGGCGGAAACCAGAAAGCCAAGGACCTTTATGAGTGCAACCTTCCACCCAACTATCGGAGGCCTTTGGACGACTAGTGAGTGTTGAGTTCCTGCGTGACATGGGTAATGGTCACTGTATGGTAACACTGTACGTGCAGTGCTGTGGAGCAGTTCATCAGAGGAAAGTATGAATACAAGACCTGGGTCTCCTCAAAGAAGAGTGTGGAAGAGCCTAAACTCACTAAGGTAGCTTCCTATAATTGGTAGTTGCTGCATGTTATTTAAAGGCTCTCTTGTCCAGGTTGTTGAGAAGAAAGGAGAGAAGAAGGCGGTTCGAGAGAAAACTGCAAAAACATCTACTAAAGTTGAGGTCTGCATGTACATACACCATCCCGCCACGCCTCCCGTGTCACCCCGCCACGCCTCCCGTGTCACCCCGCCACGCCTCCCGTGTCACCCCGCCACGCCTCCCGTGTCACCCCGCCACGCCTCCCGTGTCACCCCGCCACGCCTCCCGTGTCACCCCGCCACGCCTCCCGTGTCACCCCGCCACGCCTCCCGTGTCACCCCGCCACGCCTCCCGTGTCACCCCGCCACGCCTCCCGTGTCACCCCGCCACGCCTCCCGTGTCACCCCACCACGCCTCCCATGTCATCCTGCCATACCTCTTTTGTTCCTCTAGCAGATTAAGGCAGTTCCACGTCCCACTTCCTCAAGAAATGCTTTGTGCATTCCCAATGCTCAGCCAAGTCGCAGCTCTAGTGCTCCCCAGTTGGTGGAGGATAGGCCATTAGTAGATCTCACTGGTGATGACCCGCCCCCTTTTACTCAAGACACACCCCTCAGAAGCCAAACAGCCATAGATACTGGCCCTGTGCCAGCCAATGTACGTACGTCTTGTACTCAGCATCTGTGATGTTATAATGGGTAATTTCCTTTTTAGATGCCACTAATTGAAAATCCTTCTCAGAGTATGCTGAATCCTACTCCAAATCATGCCCACTCTCAGACTGGAATGGCCAAAGATGCCATTATGTCACTATACTCAGCTCAACCTGTAGTATTCAACGGCACCAGCTACCCCAACTCCCCCGCCTACCACTACCAGCAGCAACAGCTCGCAATGATACAGGCACAGCAACAGATGTACTGCTCACAGCAGCAGACACAGGTAGGCTGGCCTGACAGACAGCTGTTTGCTATAAGATCTAATGCAGCACATTCCTCTCCTTGCTAGATTGCACAAGTCCAAGAAAAGATGTCTAAAATGAGACTTCGACAGCAGCACAACCAATCAGTTGCCAATTCTCAGCCAAGCACAATGAATCCTGGTTTATGGTAGGACATCAATCAAGGAACTTTTTTCAGATTATTTATCTTGTTTATTATGCACACATTGAACTTACAGCTTTGGCAGGCAAATCGAGAGCTCTTCACTTGATATACAAAAACTATTGCCTTTCGGATAATGTCTTTGATAACTAATTTATTTATTATTCACTGTCAAGTACAATACTAAACGAATGAAAATATTACAAAATTGAACTACAAAAAACTGTTAAATATGAGAGAAGAAGTGTTACTAACAAGGCAGTTGACACACCTACTACCACGCCCCCACAAGTATCTGGAACATTTAGTAATTCAGGAGAGCTACAGTCCCCACTGATATTATCATACTTGTAGTAAAACTGAACCATCACTTGACGTAGTGCAATCAGCTGTTTAATCTTATTCCAGTCCATTCTAGCTAGGTGATAATTGACAGGTAGGATGGCTTCTCTGCAATTCCCTACTCTGTGGGTACACTGATAGCAATTCCCTTCCGTCATGGACATTTCCTTCAGATTTGCCTGGTCAAAGATGTTGACATACACTTTGTACGACTGAGGTTCAATAGAAACCATTGTAGTGCATCCTTCACCAATTAGATTTACCTCTGGTATACCTGTGAGTGAAATGCAAGTACAGGTGTATCACATTATGGTCATGTGATAGTCACATGATCAATTTACCTAAAACAGTGATGTTTAACATAGCTTCATTGGTTACATTTCCGTTGTCTCCAAGTTGTATAACATTACATCCAACTGTAGATTGGCCAGCTTTCGACACCCTTAGGGTGTTTGTTATAGAGTTGGAAGTATTGACAGACACTGTGTAATCAGCCGGTCTACCATTGAGGAGAAATAACACTCTAACCAGATTGCCTCTCTTGAGAATGCTGGGACAAATGTGGCAGGTCACATTGACACTGCTGTTGACCCGAATCACTCTTGCATTTGTAGTCACCTCTACAACCTCATTATCTGTAGCAGGAGGGAGCACCTGACACAACATACACTCTGTGCCGCAGAGCCTAGGGCAACTCACATAAAGGGTGCACTATAAAGCTGCTCCATTCAGGGAGGAAGCGACACTGCCTAGAGTCTGCATGTAGAAGCTCAGTTCTGCAGCTGTATCGTGTAGGAGCATCCGGCACTCTGGCAATATTACAAGACGTTCCTCTGCAATGAGAAATGCTGTCTTTCTTGTGGCGCCAAGTGACTGTATAGTTGATGCTTGGGAGCCTGACAAAGTTGAGTGGACACTTTAATTCAATGGGACGATTAGGAACTGCATAATGCATGACTTTACTGTCACTTAGCTCGAATGGCACACCTATAGGAGTATGCATTACATGTAGTACCGCAGCACTTGAATGGCATGACAGTCTTACCTATTAGGTATACTGAATTGCTGGCATTGAAGGTATCCCCACACGTGTACTGCCCCTGCTTCTCCATTATATCTGCTTCAGTGCTGTAGGCGACCTCAAGTTGTGAAGATCCATTGCTTATCTCCACTCCATTGTGGTAAAATGGGGCCTCCTCTGAGCACATCATCTTCAAGGTATTGTTTTTATTTGGCTCTAGAAGAGCTATAGTCATAAGTTCAATATCGAAACACCTAGTAATTTTGCCAACATCATCAAATTTAATAGTATATCTTTCATCTGACATTTGTTCCCCAGCCAGACATGCCACAAGACACTGCCACACCAAGAACTTGATACTTACAAACTTCTTCATTTCTCTTAGCTTTGGCTCTCTCTAAATACATGCTATTTGCAACACGGGCTTTTATAAAAACGATCTACACCCCTTATACCAAATAAGGGATTATAATGATATTCATTGTAGCAATGACCTCATACAGTGGTCTTGTGATGAGCATAAAGACCACAAAAATGAGACCTTTGCGAAGGGAAAGTCTGTTGTTAGTGAGCAATTAATTTTACAAAGGTTCATATGACCTGGGAGGGAACTCCCATCTAGAACCTGCTACTTTCCCCATTCTCACATGACATTCAATGTATATCATAAATACAACATAATAATTATAGGGTTATCCTCATCATCTAGTCACTAAAAGTACATCTAGAACACAGAATGTTGCTCTACACATTGGGCATGGGGCAGTCCCTGCCATCCAGGTCTGAGGATTATTCTGGTCCTGCCTACTTGCAAACCACTTGGCCATACATGACAAACACCACAACGGTCTACAGGAGCACTGCACACAGGGTCCAATCTAGAAGTGAAATGGGACTTCTATCAACTTAAATTTGGAATGGGAACACATTGTCTGTACTCACTTCAGGATCATTGCACATTTTCTGCAATTTTATGTTACTTTGAATCTGCAAACAGCCAATACAGTTCTCTGGTATCTTATAATTGAGGGAAAAGGGGTGTGTCCAGGGTGTGTCAGAGTGGGCATATGACTTACTTGTGATCCTTGAGAGAGAGAAAAGTTTCCATTCTCTGTTACCCTTTCTTGAAATGCTCTCACAAACTGGTCACTCAGAGATTGCTGGATAATAACACTTCTGGCTGTTCGCAAAGGAGCACTCACTCGCTCCTTCAGCTGGCCATATTCCAAAGCATTTAATCGAATATCTGCTGTCAATGCACATTCAGTTTACACAAGAACAGATGCAAACATAACTCAACTCACTAAATGACTTTACTTTAACATTTACACTTATAACCTACAAAGACATGGATGCATTAATGAAGCTCACACAATCACCACAACACCATACCTCAATTGTGAGGTACTGGGCTGAAGTTGGTCCATCAACTGAAAGAATGTGCTCATCAGCTTTAGAAACACTATCAGAGGACAATCATGTGACTATCACATGATGAGGAGGAGCCAGGAGGAAACTCACTTCAGAACAGCATCATACTGTCTGAGCACCCTCACAGAGTGAGGTCCTATTCTCATGATCCAAGTGTCAGTGACTACCACAGAGTGGGAACCTAATACTTGTAACCAACACATCACTCAAGTGCTGTCCAATTGTGTGTGACACAATCCTCCTTTACTGCTAAACTTACTTGACAGAAACTTATTTAGACTTCTATACTCGCAGTTGACACTGCTTCTTGTAATACTGTGTACGTATATGCAAATGGAACCAGGCATCATCTCCATACATTGTTACTATACCAACTTACTGTAATGGTTGGTCAAATGAGGACAATTCTTTGATCAATGGATGGTTGCTATAGTTACCTGCATACCACCATGCACTAACAGAAAATCCAGTTCCTACTGATAGCAACAAAATGGCTACCACTACTTGAACATACCAAACAGATTTCCAAGGCATCAACTGCAAAGGAAAGATTAGTATACACAAATGGTCAATAAAATACAGATATCATACACTCACTACATTAATGGAAGGTTCCAGTACTTGTAGTCCAATTAGGTAGCAGAGAGGGAGCAGAGAATGCAGAGCTGTCAGTACCGTTGTTCGTCTCACATGATAACCAACAAAATCCAACTCCTATCGGCAGTATAAAATAGATTGTGTCGAGCCACACCCACTAGCCTACCTGGGGGACACACCCACTAGCCTGTCACGCACTGAACTTACCTCAAATCCTAGCCAACCATACGATTTAATTATGTGCGTCAGAGTAATGCCAGCACTTCTAAACTCCTGAGGGTGCATGCCTACAAAGGAATGGAAATCGATCGTGTTTGGCTGTGAATAGGTTGAACCGCACATTACCTTTAACTTCTAAAATATACAGGAACCAAAAAATAATGCTAAATAAAATGACATCCGCCATCTTGATCTCGCAGGGAAATTCCCATTGTATAATCAAATTTACTTAATTACATTTTGTGCACAGTTAAAACACCCTTTTTCATGCGGCCTGCTCGGCTGTTCAAGCCTTTAAGGTTATCGCGCCAACGACCTCCAACTCTGCAGGACACAACAATGGCTCTTATATCAACCGGCAATGCAACAGGTCACGTCACTATACGTACTTGGATTGGGCAACTTGCTTTTTCTTCTTTCTCAAGACTCGGCCAGCTCTCATCTAGTAAATGTTCAAGTTTGAATACGTCACTTAATACACCCTACACACTGATTGAATGCCCACCTCTTCAGAACGCTCCTTCTCCCGTTCTCGTAGCCTCTTCTGCAGTTCAATGTACTTGGGATAAGGCATTTTAACCTTCTTGTGTCCCTGCATTGCACCCGCAGTTGGAATGGGACGAACGTACACGATCACAAGGACCAACTCACATCTCCTCCAAGTTGTTTCGCTCTCTGTTCGAGATACTTTCTTCTCTTCTTTCCTTCCAAACTGTTCAAATAAAAGCACTGTACTTCGTTCAACGAGTTCTTTATATCGATATCCACTGCTAAATCACTGTCAAAAGTATCGTCTCCTTCCCCAGAACTCGCGTCCAGTTGGTTCGGATTTGTGGAATATATTTCAGTGACGTCTCCCCTCTGGGAGAAAACGACTTTATACATCATTTGCACTCGTACTCAAATCGGTAATACTCACCAGAAATAAACGCCTTTCTTTTAGTTTGTTTTTTCTGCGCGTAACTCCTCCCTCTGAAGGACTTGGCTCTTCAAAGTAAATTACTTCTGGTACAACCCTTCCTTTCTGAGCCGCCATTTTATCAAAAGAAACCTCACGTTTTCACAAAATGGCGGCACGCCACGCCCCCTTAGTCAATTTGATGGAAGTACCATTAGCTGGATCTTTTGTCCAGAAACATACCATATAACGCACACCCAGCTTATGAGAATACTTTGCATACATTAATTATTTTACTGGAGCTGATTAATTAGGCACATTAATATTGTTGCCAGCGTCGTCACAAATTAAAACAGAAACTAGCTAATCCAATTACTTATGGAATTTGCTCTGTATTTTGATAAATCTTTCCTCAAGTGTTTCCACTTTCAGAACTTTAAGTGAATCGGTGTTGGTATGTTTTTTCTAAAAATGAAAGTGAATTTGAAGCAATATATTTCCTTTTGTATATGTAAATTTTTCATTCAAAGGTATCTTTCTATATAACAACTCCATCCAGGCTTTTCTCTCAGTAAACCAAAATAGGAGCAGAAAGTTAAACAGTAACTCGCAAGTGTAGATTAGGGTACACCCTCTCTGGCTATTATTCTACTATACGTACCCTCTACCTGAAGTGATGTCCTCACACTATACCTCACCTTATAAGGAAAGGCCGTCTGTGCCTATTCGTAGAACACCTTTACAGGTCTTTCCTGACAGCACACTCAGAAAGAGGACCACAAGTACACCTCTTCTGTTGGACCAGTGTGCAGGAGAGCCAACACTTTATGATATGTTACAGGAGGCAACTCTACCTCAGGTTAATTAGCCATTTGTATTTGCCACTAATATGAATATTCACAATTACTATAAAGTATTTGAAACTATTTTTTAGCTGTTCAAGGTAGTTAATGGATACCATTGTTATGGAGAAGATGATTACTTTACAAAGGGAGACATTTACTTGTGTGAAGCTCTTTTAAAGACTAAAGTTTTGAAAGCTTTAGACAATGACAGGAAGATACATTCAATTCCAAGTAATTCCTCACTCCACTTCGCATTGCTCGGAGAAAACTTTGACTATAGTTCTTACTCAAACTCCACTTTGGATAAAGTGAGTAGTTATTTATCCATCCATCCATCCATCTGTCCATCCATCCACCCACCCACCCAGTTACCCAGTCACCCAGTCACCCATCCATGCCTGCAGGTGTCAGACTTGGTAAGCTTGCCAATGCTCCCCACTTCAGTCAAAGCCACAAAGAGACATCACACCTCAGCTGACAAGTCCTTATTTGACAAAGAGGACATTCTATTTCCACTATACGTCAAGTCTAAGCCTGGTGGATTACGACATCGTAGGATACTGACAGTAAGAGTGTAAACAAATCATTTTTGTATGACTCCCTTAGAGTCAAATTCCTTCACTCCACATGCAGCTGGCCACCCCTGAAGGGAAAGAAATTGAATTGTCAATGGATGTCAGAGGTGGATTTACAGTTGACCCACAGAGCAACTTGCTACCAATTGATAAGGTCTGGAAGCACATTAGCAGAAATCTTCCACAGAAATTACTTGTGGTCTTTGGTGGAGATAAGATGCCAGAGGTATGTAAGCGCTTAACATTCAATCCTCTGTGAGGTGCATGGAAGCGGTGGCTAAAACCTCATTCACTATGTGTACATTGATTGCATGTAAGAGTCTCATTTGACAGATGGTGACTTGTTCTGAGGTGTGTGAAGAAGTAACTTGTGTAGTTAGAAAGGTTTCCAATGAGGTTGCCATGGAGCCTAGTTTGGAGCTACCCATCACACTCCCCCTCCCTGTAGAACCTGTAGAAGCTGAACCAGGTACATGTGCCCTGTCCAGCATCAGTCATCATAAGCACATACTAGAACTGTTTCCATGCAATATAGGGTTCAAAACTAGTAAGTTCTTGGTGACCAACATCACAAGACGGTGTAGCTCAGTCTCTACTAGTGGCCTTCAGCACAAGTTATACTCGCATGTGAACTACACAGTTGGGCATTGTACAGTCCTAAAGAGTTTAACTGGAGGCCACAGTAATTCAGCCAGGCCATCCACTCCACCAGTGGTCCCAACACCAGTGGATTCGTTAAAGAACATGAGGTGCGTTGTTGGCAATAATGTACATATAACAACAACATATCCACTGTATACTGCCAAAGTATTGTTAATGGTAGGTCTCAGTTGGCAGGTGAGAGGCACAAAGATCAGTCAAAGTACAGTACTCTGCCAGGATGGGCAAAGTTGACTGCTGGACCAGAAAGACTGGCTCTACCTCAATGGAAGTCAGAATCAGATGGTTATGCTGAGATACAACCTCTATACTCCAACACTGGCGGACTGGCATCAGAAGGGGGAGCAGGTGTTGTTCCCAGTGCTTCTCTTTCAGACCTTCCTCTGCCTTCTCTCGGTAGCTCTTCCACAAGCTGCAAGGAAGACACTGCAGATCAGTATGTTGACATGAAAAAGTACATGTCAAATATTGTCGGAAGTAAGTAGAAAACTCTCTGCTATGAAACATAGAGTAATGCTACTGTATATATTTGAGTGCAGATAATGAATCTAATTATGATTACCTAGATAGAGAAACTAAGCCCATGCCATTTGCCACACCCATTCCAAGATCTGCAACCACACCCACTTCAGAAGGAAATATTGAGTTCGCTTTGCAACGTTTGAAAACTGAAAATAGCAAACTAAAAGGGAAAGTCAGTCGACTTGAAAAGGAGTTGGAACTTCTGCGGAGGCAGCCTACAGCTGTGGGAATGTCCCACCATGTGATCACTCCGCCTTCTCCCCACCCACAGTCCCAGAGCCAGGAGGAGAAGGAGGCGCAGAAGGAGAGAAACATCTCTTATATAAACAGTTTAGATGAGGATCAGGTTATTGACCTCCTGGTGGCCGTCAACCTGTCAGACTATGTCACCCTCTTCCGCAAGGAAGCCATTGATGGGACCTTACTTCTCGGGCTGAATGAGGAGGATCTACAGCAAATAGGAGTGACCAACACATTTCATGTCAAGAAGCTGCTCATGCTGATCGATGGGAGAGTCTCTGCTTATGCAAAACTCACAAGATTTGCTAGTAGATCAAATTGAAATAAAAAATTTGCCAAACTACTTGTTAGTAACTCCACAAATTGTATAATTGAAAGAACCGTTTGTTGCAGAATTCAGTGATATTTTATAAATTGTACCTACATACATATTGACCTTTGGTGGTGTATTGGCGGGTTCACAGGCATTGATCATAACTTCATGTGACCTACAGTTGGCGTCAATGATATATGTTGTTAACCGCATGCGCCCTGTTAATCAGAACACAATAAATTAGAACTGATCCTCAAGGATTGTTAGGTCTGACAGGTAAAGGTGACGAATGAAGTAATTTGACATCATTTTGGACCAGGTCAAGTAACAGATGCTACAGGTTGGTTACCATGCCAACCAAATGAAACAAGCTTTGGAAAGGGGTGTGAGACACATAAATCTTAATAGGATTCATACACTCATGAATCTAGTTAAGTTCAGGGAGGGGGGTATTTGGGAACAACTTACATTTCCTTGCTGAATAAAGAGCAGTCACTTTTCATATTATTTATATTACTATGACATGCAATTGTTGAGATCCAAATTACTGACAAACTGCTTTTTCCAAATTACCAAATGGAAATCAGATGATGAAATATTCTGAATGGCCTCTGCACATTCAAAATGCTTCTTATGGGTCTAAATCAAAATAAGAATGTATATATTGTTGTTCTATATTGTTGTGTTTCTATCATTAAAATTTCTTTTTTGATCATAATACATGTAATAGGTCGTAAAGTCATCGAAGGATTGTGCAATTTCCTTTACGAGTAATGGCAAATCCAAAATCGAATTACTAGTGCAGATACAATTCGGCTCTATAAACATTGGAAAGCCATTTTCGTAGGGTCAGAATAAACTGAAAGCGAGTGTGCAAACGAAGTTTAACGAAATGACTCGTTCTATTCGCAGCCATTTAATTTCGGCACCTGTAGTTTCCTCGGGCTATATATTATTTTTATCACATTCCCTGGCTTCGCTGACCATAATAGTGTCATGTGAAGTGCTATGAAGTCGAGTGTCAGCTGTACACCTTAGGGCCTTAGCTGGTGGGGCTGGTGGGGTAGGTTGGGGAGCTGACTGCTTTGGGCGTGCTCCACTCAGACAACACATCTCACTGCCCCTTCCAATATCCATTTTTTTACACCTCCATGTTTCTAATTCTTCATTGCTTTGTCTACCTTGTAATTAATCCATTGTTCCAACCCCTGACATCTGGCAGACCAATAGAAACAGCCTCCACCAACTGATCACTCAATGTGGTTGGCCAGGAAGACTTCCCATTGGAAAACACTCTGATGAAACAACTGAATTGTTTACCACTTCATCCTGCCAGTCTGGTTGATCAGAATATTAGAGCTGTATTGTTTAGATAAATAATGAGTGTGAACTTTCATTGGGTCTAGACTTGGTTAACACAGTGCACTTGATTTCTTAAAATTGGAACAGTCACTGACAGCAAGCAACAAGCTTCCTTCTCATTTGTCTGATGGAGAGTCTGGATCAAGTTCTGTATGTTTAGTAGAGCCAGAGGTCAGTCCCGGCTGACCACATCAAAGGAATGTCAGTTGTGGAATGTGATGCAATGAGTTCACTGACCACACCAGCTTTCCTGCTATATATAAACAAAGTCATGAATCTCATTACTAGCTGTGCCAAGAGCAGCTGGTACCAGTGGGGGTCTCCAGTGGGAATGAGTGCTGTGCCCAGGGAGCAAGTTTATGTAGGTTGTTTACCCAACCTTATATCTCCCATTCTGGACAGACAGTATTATGACATAGTGCAGCTGCAACTTGTCTGCTATTCAGCCCTTAACCACCACTTCAGCTGCCTTAGATAATACATTCTAGACATGAACTCATTAAATTAGTGATTTGACTCCAACTCCAATTGTAACACACAGATAGCTGTATCTACACTTGACACTGTCACCTTTAGTTGACATATATATGAAGATAGGTTTGTCCACTCATCCACCCACCCAGTCACCCGTCCACCCAATCACCCATCCACTCATCTACCCATTTGTCCACTCGTCCACCCATTTGTCCACTCTTCCACCCATTTGTCCACTCGTCCACCCATTTGTCCACTCTTCCACCCATTTCACATCAAGGTGGATGATTTGGTGTGTCAAATTGGCCAAAATGAGAGACCTAAACGTACAGCAAAAGCAGAGTAGGTGTGGTAGAGGGAGGGTCTCATCAGCAAGAGTTGTATTTACTGCATGAATAGTGTTAAAATTGATACCTTTGGCTCTATGTAAACTATGAATATTATTAATATATATGAATATCATTATAGAATGCTTTCTAGTGCACTCTCTCAAGACCTTATGTAATCAGTACGTCTGGTTGTACCAGACTAGTTTAATTTCACCTCACCCAACTTCCACTCAAGGCCTCTGCTCCCTTGAACAACAACTCATTGGTTTACTGCCTTAACCAAATTACTGCTCCAGTCACTTTTCCTAGCTGCTAACAAAAGGCACTTTATTAATAAGTCTTAAATTCCAACAGTTATACAAAATGATTATCTAATTAAACCCTTGAATTCTCTAAACATACATTATGTCTTCTGATGGATTAGTTGTCATGGTAACATAAAAAATTTCAATCCATATAGTGTAAACATATTTATATTAAAACACATTTGGAGGCAGTGACATCTCATAGATCCAGTACTAACTTTAGATACACAGATCCCATTTGAAAGGCCTAGCAGGTTTCTCTCATACTGACCTTTTCCTAGTCTACTGAATGACATCACTATATTGTAAACTTAAAATACTAAATATATCTCTGCAACTGTAACCTTCTTCTGGAAGTAAAACATTCTTATGGGATCAGTAAAGCATACAACTGAGATCAGGGAACCAGCATTTACACCTGGTTTGGGTTATGCTTGTAGGACATATCTCAACTATCTGTCTCCTTGCTGGCTCACATTTGGTGATCACATCCCATCAACTTGTTGACTGAGCCTTATTGCTAGCTGCACAGCAGATGTTAAAATGCTGTTCTCTGTAGATCAGTCCCTAAGTAACCCAATACAATGTTGTCTTCCAAATTTCTAAGAATCTTCAAAGAAGTCAGTCATGCATGATTAAGGGAAAGGGTAACACAGCACTAATTTCATTAGAGTCTTGTATACTTAGCAACTCTCCAGTGTAGCTGTATGTTGTGGTTGTGGGTGGATGCAGTTTTCTCACAGTCCTACTCACTATACAAACTATCGCACCCTTTTAGGTGATGTATGTATGCAAAAGGGCTTACGTATCATAAATTAATCATATTCATAGCTGTTTTATCTAATTATAAGTTCAACTCTTATTTATAATCTCAAAATCTTGCATTAATGAAAGCCATGATAAAAATGTATATAAATTATATTGAATGAAATTAATATAAATACCATACATTAGATTCAATGTCATATATATGAATATAAGTCAATGTGATTACTTGTGACAACCTGAGGGTAACTTGAATGATAAACATTAGGAATTGCTGGATGGGTGGTATTGGACGCTACAGACTGAGTTACTTGTGGGGATATGGGTGGGGTCGGTGGGCTTGTGATGATGGGATGGTCGTTCAGTTCCACCGCCCCAGTTGTGTGTGCAAGAGAGTTAAAATCGAGAAAACCGGCATCTGCCATGCTGCTAGAGGACAGGTCTGTCAATGCAAAGTCTCCACTAGGACAAATGGCACTTCCTTCCTGCTTGAAGGAGGTCTGACTGTTAAAACAGCCACTACTGGCAAGGTTCAGTGGAGTGGAGTTGCACTCATTGACTGGAGCCTCTTGATTGGGGGGATATGAGTTGAAAAAGTAGTTCTCCTGAGGCTGGCAGTCATCAGTAGGAGGCACAGCCTGGTGGCTGGCCGGAGGAAAGCAAGGACTGTTCTGGTAGCTGGAAGAACTCTGGTAGCCGGGGGAGCCCTGGTAGGCTGGGGGGCAGGGGTAGTCCATCGGAGAGGAGGGCTGAGGGGGCGGGGCCCAGTAGCTGGTTGTACCAGTCGAGAAGGTGTGTGCAGGCTGGTGGCTCGGTTGAAAGGAGGCGGTGCCCGAGTGGTAGACTGGGGGAGGGGACTCCCTGCTGAAGGCGGCGCTGGGCCAGTACCAAGACGATCTACTGCTGTCTGCAGTCGACACCAAGTGCGGCTGTTTCGTGCAGTGAACTGTGTGCATGTAGTCGTCACTGCTGACAATCGTTGGGCTATGGGCGGAGGGCGGTGACGAATCGCCGTGGAGGAAGCTGGACGGATCGCTGTCGCTCTGCAGAGATGGTGTTTTCGTCTTTGGAACCTTTTTCCGTTTTGGTCGATACTTGTAATCTGGATACCTCTCCATGTGGTCCTCCTTCAGCTTGCTAGCCTGTTCTCTAAAGGGCTGCTTCTCGTCCTCGCTCAGGTCCTTCCACATCTGCCCCAGCTTCTTGCTCAGCTCCGTGTTGTGAATCTTCGGTTGCTCCTTTGAAAGGAGCTTGCGTTGCGCTACCGACCACACCATAAAGGCGTTCATTGGGCGCTTTATGTGTTCCTTTTTCCTTCGCTTGCTTGGAGACTTGCAAGGTTCTGCATCTTCCTGCTGCATCTTCTCGCTGTCAGAGACCACCAGCTCCTGCTGCGCTACGCTGGCTGCTCCAGGCGATTCGGTAGCAGTCTCGGAAGATGACGTTTTGTCTTCTGTCATTGCCTGTAAATGTGCTTCTAAACAAAGTGACCTCTCGAATGAGTTTACTTTGGAACCGATTTTCCCATTTATATAAGCCGAGCCTGTAGAAGGATGTATTACGTCATTAATCTCTTGGTTACCGGACTAGCAATATGGCTGCCGTATCTGAACCAGAAGTGTATTCCATTAAATCAGCAAAAGAAGAATTTCTAAAGGAACTTTACTTCAAGTATCGGAATTCATCCATCAAGAAAGTTGACTTGTTTGACAGCGATAGACCTCTGGCCTACGTGCTCTGTAAAGAGTAAGCACTTTCGGCAGCGTATGGTGAATCTGCTCTCGTCAGATAGCCTTGCGGCAATCAGCTCTGTGGCAACTGATAGGGTATTCGCCCATTAACACTTTGACTTGCGATAAGTGTTTGCCAAATAAAGTCGTCACTAATTGCTTGTATTAATATATACTTTTTTGTCTTCTCTCGAAGTATTTTGAATGTTGCATATTTTGAATGCTTTCCCGCTGTTTGTCATTTCAAATGGGTACCTTTCTAATACCGATTGATTAGCTGTGAAATATATGCAATTTTTGATGTAATACAAACTTTAACTTTCTGAGAAACCTATTTCCTATTGTGAATGTGAAAGAATTTGTTTTTAATTTTCTTGATAGCTCAAGATTCTACTATTTGTATGCTGTAGCTACAATGTATCTGCTCTTTGCAGGGTCAGCGGCGACATGGTCGGAGAAAGGTTGAGTGGCAAAGGGAGACTAGTGTTCAATGATGGCCAAGTGTATCAGGTAGAGATAATTAGCTGTGGGTTGTGGTTGCTCTTATCAACTGAGAAAAGTGAAAAAATGTTACACTGGCTATTTCTTTGTAATATATAATAAACTGTTTCTTAGCAACACCCCACCCACTGACTAGAGAGGTGGTTACACTAGAGAGGTGGTCACATTAGAGAGGTGGTCACATTAGAGAGGTGGTTGCACTAGAGAGGTGGTCGTACTGTGGTCACACTAGAGAGGCGGTCGCACGAGAGAGGCGGTCACACTAGAGAGGTGGTCACATTAGAGAGGTGGTCACACTAGAGAGGTGGTCGCACGAGAGAGGCGGTTACACTAGAAAAGTGGTCACTACGGAGGTGGTATATAAATGCTGTTTTATCAAGTAACTTGCCTGAGGCACACCTCCTTCCACATCAATGCTTTGCACCTGAAATGGTGGTCCTATCAGAAGCTGTATCAGTGTCCTCTGAAGACTGTCAAGTATCAGTATCTAATCAATCTAATAAGAAAAGAAAACACTTTAAATTTATGAAAATTGACCAATTCCCACAATTAGGCATTTCACTTTGTTCAGTTCCCTGTATATAATTACACCTCTCCAATCCACTACCTCTCCAATCCCCCACCTCTCCAATCCACTACCTCTCCAATCCACCACCTCTCCAATCCACCACCTCTCCAATCCCCCACCTCTCCAATCCACCACTTCTCCAATTCCCCACCTCTCCAATCCCCCACCTCTCCAATCTCCCACCTCTCCAATCCACCACCTCTCCAATCCACCACCTCTCCAATCCACCACCTCTCCAAACTCCCACCTCTCCAATCCACCACCTCTCCAATCCCCCACCTCTCCAATCCACCACCTCTCCAATCCACCACCTCTCCAATCCCCCACCTCTCCAATCCACCACCTCTCCAATCCACTACCTCTCCAATCCACCACCTCTCCAATCCACCACCTCTCCAATCCACCACCTCTCCAATCCACCACTTCTCCAATCCCCCACCTCTCCAATCCCCCACCTCTCCAATCCACCTCCTCTCCAAACTCCCACCTCTCCAATCCCCCACCTCTCCAATCCCATTTCTTAGGGTGACTTTAGAGATGGTGTCATGGAAGGCTGCGGAGTGTACCAGTGGAAAGACGGAACCACATATGCGGTAACTACACTTTGACATGCAGTGACAACCTCCTATCACTATATAGTCTGCAAAAATGTGTTTTTAATGTTTATACAATCATAGTCACACTAGAGAAGTGGTCATACTAGAGAGGCAGTCACACTAGAGAGGTGGTCACACTAGAGAAGTGGTCACACTAGAGAGGTGGTCGCACTAGAGAGGTGGTCACACTAGAGAGGTGGTCACACTAGAGAAGTGGTCATACTAGAGAGGTGGTCACATTAGAGAGGTGGTCACATTAGAGAGGTGGTCACATTAGAGAGGTGGTCACACTAGAGAGGTGGTCACATTAGAGAGGTGGTTGCACTAGAGAGGTGGTTGCACTAGAGAGGTGGTTGCACTAGAGAGGTGGTCACACTAGAGAGGTGGTCACATTAGAGAGGTGGTCACATTAGAGAGGTGGTCACACTAGAGAGGTGGTCACACTAGAGAGGTGGTCACACTAGAGAGGTGGTCACATTAGAGAGGTGGTTGCACTAGAGAGGTGATTACATCTGTGTAAGATGTAATTGGATATGATCTAAGGCTGATAGAGTTTGATTTAGGACTTACTCAAGTCTTGATTTGAAGGTGTGACCTTTGGAAATTGCTTTATCAAAAAGTAAACATTGTGGATGGATGGTTTAATTTGAGGTGTTTATTCATTTTTAACCTATGAATATAGTTACAGCACTCACTTCCTGTTTGTTGCTTCCTTCATTGCAGGGACAACTGGAGGACTGCACTCTCACTGGAATAGGCAAATATACCTGGAAAAATGGCAGGTGGGTCATGCGACTGTCAGGTGACCATCTCATGACATTTGTGTGGATGTATGCTATAGGTCACTCCACCTCTTAGTTCTCCCCTGCCCCTCCCCCTGCCACTCCCATTTTATTTGTCTGCAATAGTCATTACATCACAATGGATTGCAATAACTTCCATTCAAAGCTAAATTGTCCATTTGGACAGATAATAAGGTGTTATTCTCCCTCATGAATGGGCAGGATAATTCTTGGCATGTCATCTATCCCTGCCCCTGCCCCTGAGGCTGGTGTAGCACTCTGATGTTATACATAGCATTATATTGGAAGTGACTATTTGGTGAATATGTTCACTTGGTTGGGAGCAGTCACTAGTTTGTGTAGATCACTCGACTCTTAGTACTAGAAGTTTCACCACAATATATAACTAAGTTAATATTTAATGAGACTACAGTTAACTGCGCCTGATATCATTGGGATATGTAGCTTGACATCACTAGGTAGTGTTATAACTAATTAGAAAATTGTCTGTTTAAAACCATTCACAACCTTTGTCAGAGATCAAACATCACATGTCCTTCAGCCCTAATGCGGTGGCAATTCATTTAAGAGTACCTTTCCATCACCTCTTATCCTGCATTGCCGAGCCCATCAGACCCGCCCATCTGTCCTCTGTCTCCTCAAAATGAGGTCTAATTAATGAGTTATAACATCATTTCGTAAACAAACATCATCAAAGTATATGCAATGTGTATAGGATATGGCCCTATAGTTAGAGATAGTTAGAGATCTGAATCTTTACCTCTAAGTCCTCAGTATACGTATGTGTACATGTGGATGTGTGTATACGTATGTGTACATGTGGATGGTGTATACGTATGTGTACATGTGGATGGGTGTATACGTATGTGTACATGTGGATGGTGTATACGTATGTGTACATGTGGATGTGTGTATACGTATGTGTACATGTGGATGGGTGTATACGTATGTGTACATGTGGATGGGTGTATACGTATGTGTACATGTGGATGGGTGTATACGTATGTGTACATGTGGATGGTGTATACGTATGTGTACACGTGGATGGTGTATACGTATGTGTACATGTTATGTATTTGCAATTTGACCTTTATTTTATATTTAATTTTCCTAATAAACTTTACAGTCAACATCATATTATGCACATTTAAGAGGTAAATAGTACTGTATATGAGATATGGATTTGATTGTGGTGTTGCTAAGCAACATTATTGGTTGCTTGGCAATTGTAATTTAGTTTTGAATGCTCTATTGACTATAAAAGGGAGAAATTATGCAATTATTGGTTAATGTAGAGTGGGTAGACCTCATTAACAATAACAGTTACCTGATATGACTTGTCTCTTTCTTTGTCTCTGTCGGCCATTGTTTCCAACAATGCTCAGCTGAGGGCTACAGAGTTACATTGGGTGTTGTGGAAATTGTGTTAAGTTAAACTGCTGCCCTGCCTCCCCCGGCCTGTTCAGTTAGTGTCTGGCAAGTTAGCCGTGGCCAATCTGCAGAATACCTTCACCATACTATCTACATCATGTGTCATTCACTACAGTACATTCTACATACACTTCTTCTTCTTCTTCTTTACTCCTTGTCTCCTTGTCCTCATGGACGTTGGGCAGGATCAAGTTGTTACACTTTGTCACGAATTAGGATTGGGTTGACCTGGGCTGGTGGATAGCATTTCGCCATGCACTTCTATCTGTCACCACTTCTTGCCATTCTGGGATCTCATACATACATACACACATACACACATATACACACACATACACATACATATACACACATATACTA
Organism: Chondrosia reniformis; assembly: GCA_947172415.1. Lineage (NCBI taxonomy): Eukaryota > Metazoa > Porifera > Demospongiae > Chondrillida > Chondrillidae > Chondrosia > Chondrosia reniformis. The sequence goes on along the minus strand of OX359197.1, from coordinate 7,672,036 downwards.
CTCACCTATGTACTGTAGGTATATCTGTATATTTACTGCAGTGAGTATGTTGGTGCTGTAGTGAATGGAGTGAGACACGGTGAGGGGGTGTGTAAGCCCAAGAAGGCGGGCATACCCTACTACACAGGAAGTTGGATCAATGGACAGAGAACTGGTTATGTAAGTGACATATCTTTCATAATTCCCACAAGTTGCATGCAATAGAATCTGAGTATTGATTTTGTGTAAATAATTAAGGGTGAAGCCATTGATCTATTTCACATACAGTGATTTCAGTTAGTATATGGAATGCGGTTGTTAACAAACACAATTCATTCCTCTCATCCCAACCGTGTAGGCAGTTCTCTGATTAATGTTTGTGTTTTATATACAATGATGAGGTATTGTGTATGGGATGGATCAGGTGAATGGAAGGCTGAACAAATTTGATAATGCATTTTAAATTGTAATGTGATTATGAATATGATTGTAGTATGTAAAGGGTCCCTTGTAAGTATAGAGTAGAGATTGAGGGAGATTGAAGGAGATTGAGTGAGGTTGAGGCAGGTTGAGGGAGATTGAGTGAGGTTGAGGCAGGTTGAGGCAGGTTGAGGGAGGTTGAGTGAGGTTGAGGGAGGTTGAGGCAGGTTGAGGAGGTTGAGGCAGGTTGAGGGAGGTTGAGGGAGGTTGAGGGAGGTTGAGGGAGGTTGAGGGAGGTTGAGGCAGGTTGAGGAGGTTGAGGCAGGTTGAGGGAGGTTGAGGGAGGTTGAGGCAGGTTGAGGAGGTTGAGGGAGGTTGAGGAGGTTGAGGCAGGTTGAGGGAGGTTGAGGGAGGTTGAGGAGGTGTTGACTTGAAATCAAACAAACAAACTGCTAATGTTTTGACAGTGTCTGCTTGACTGTCTGAAGGCTGGTAACACTCTCTTAATGGCTAATCATTAGACGGGTGGACCCACTTGAAAGACTTCAACAATCCTGCCTTTTATCTGTGGACAATACCTCTTACATCACTCAATTACTCTCTCCATAAAATCATTCCTAAGTACAATTAAAGTGTAGTAATTAGGTATTCATTTTAATGTTGTTTTTAGTGGTTCTTGCAGCTCTGGGCTGGTCACTGCTGGCATATGGCAGTGTTGATATTGTGTCTGAGAGTTAAGTGTTTTGTAATGATGCCACTGTCGTCACACAGTCTGTGTACTCTTAGAAGTAGCACACTCCCACAAGGTTGGCTGGCCGCTCCAAATATGGTAGTACCCTGTAACGGCCAATGAACAATGGACATTGCCCAATAGTGTACGTGACTTTGTTCCCTATTTTGAACTTAGGGTGAAATGATTTATGATGAGGAGAACCTCTGTCATTATAAAGGGGAGTGGCTTAATGGGAAGAAGCATGGAAAAGGTGTTATGCAATACAGGTTTGTCAGGACTTACACTTAACTACAATTTGTTAGACTCCGCCCACTGACCTTCCAGATCAGGCAATGTGTATGTGGGTGAATGGGCCATGGACTGTCGCCATGGTTACGGCACGATGGAGTGGAAGGTGGAAAGAGAATCCTACACTGGACATTGGAAGAATGGCTTGCAAGTGAGTGCAGCCATTCCTGTGTCATTCTGGTCACATGTATCTGCCATCCCATAATAGGACGGTGAAGGAGAACACTTGTGGTTGCTAGAGAGGACTGATAACTCTCAGGTATGTTAGTTGTAACTCACATTAGTCCATTGTATGGCTATCCCTCTCATTCACAGTACCCTATGTATAATCGTTATGTTGGCTGCTGGGCCAAAGGTCAAAGGTCAGGGAAAGGAACCTTCTATTATGCCAAGTTAGTGTGTCTGTAATTCATGAAACATTTTAGTTGAGTCACTGGAGACTGTCACCCACTTCAGTGGGGCCTTTTCAAGAGGTGAGTGGGCGAGGAACAGGAAGCACGGACTGTTTCTGGTGGCTCTACAGAATGGATCCTCGATGGAGTGTTTGTTTGACAACGATAAGTTGGTGCAGAGTGCAGTCCCGGCGCAGAAGAGTGGAAGCTCTCTGCAGATGGGAGCTATGCATCTGAGCAGACTGCAGACAAAAACACCACTCTCCTCTCTCATTGGTGAGAAGGGTGCATGTGATAGTCATGTGATTAGCATGTGATAGTCATGTGATGTGCCATAGGTGATATTGACTTGAAAGAGAAAAGTGGACAAAGAACTGAAAAGTTTAATATAAGTATTTCCAAGCTAATTCCTAGTGGAGCAAGTTTGGAACACGAACTTAAACAGGTACGTACGTATGTGCTTTACCATTTCCACTTTTGTACTATTAACTGTATCTGTCAACCTTTCAGGTGCATTGCATCATATTGCGACATATTTCTACGTTAAAGAGGTTGTACCATTTGTACACAAACTTGGGGAATATTTCTGGAGAAGTCTATCGCCATTCTGGAGCTCTCACATTGATGCAGGTACACTAGGTTAATATTAATAGCTGACCATGAGCTCTAATAGCTGACCATGAGCTCTAATAGCTGACCATGGGCTCTAATAGCTGACCATGGGCTCTAATAGCTGACCATGGGCTCTAATAGCTGACCATGGGCTCTAATAGTTGACCATGGGCTCTAATAGCTGACCTGGGCTCTAATAGCTGACCATGGGCTCTTATTGTAATTGGTTTCCTCAACCTGTAGCTTTGGCGTCTGATGAAAGACACTGGCCTCCATCGCCATGGTTACACACTTGTTGAATTGAGTGAACTTCTAGAGGTGTCCGGTGAAGTGAAGAACTTTGCAACTCCAATTTTGATGAGAGAATATTTGCAGTTTTTAGTACATTTAAGTGCCAAAATCTACCTGAACCACGCCCACCTGGGGGACCACGCCTACCAGAGGTATTTGTTTTTTTACCAGCCACTGTTCACTGGTACTTCTCAATGTGTGTGCATTGCAGGGATCAGCTGTCCAAGTGTTTCAATGAGCTGATCACTGACCATTTTCATCTCAAGAAGACTTCAGTTGGAGGTACTCTCTATCATCTCCTAGCAACTGCATGTGTATAAGTTACTGCATTCTCTGGACTGCAAGGCTTAGTGTGGTCAGCAGAGGAGGTACTGCAGGTTGCCAGGCGACACCACCCACGGGCTCTGGGGCTGTACAGTGACCTGTCCTCCAAGGAAGGGGAGCCACCCAGTATCAGATCGTTGTTGTTGGTCTTACTGGTAATTAAATTAGAATTACATAATTCATTTTCTGAATTCATTACCATGTCATCACTCTCTCCATATGATCCCATTTCAGGACTGTCAGACATTAAAGCACGTTACCTCAAGTAGAGATCTGGTCTCGCAGCTAATACATGACATCCCTCTAGCTGAACAAGATGGATTCTATAACCTCAATGTCATCGTGGGTACAGCTTTGTGAGAGAGTCTTGAAGTGATTAAAGAAACATTTTCTTGTTTGCAGATGACATATTTAGAGTTTTATGAAGCTCTTTTCAGAATAGCAGCTCTTGATGTAAATACCACTGCTAGAGAGTCCAGTGAGTTGGGAGACCTAATCCAGGAGGTCAGACAGGCTAACCAGGATTTCAGTGAAGTTGGTGAGCAACTGACACACCTCTTGACACACCCACTTGACATACTCTTGACACGCCCACTTGACGTACTCTTGACACACCCACTTTATGTCAGCTTTGGAGACCCACAGTGTAGAAGACACTCCTCAAAGTACAAAAACTACACCCACAGGAAGCATTAGAGGCACTCCAACAAATGATGTACTCACAGAAAGTGTAGCCACACCCACAGGAAGTATATGTACGCCCACCGCAAGTATCCAACTCAGTCAAAAGTCTATTGGCTGCACCCAGGTATGGTACAGTGGTGTGTAATGTAACGGAGATAATATGCCATTCCCACTCATGTTACACAGAGCCGTCTCTCACCAATACCTGAAACACATACTCCGTTAACTGAGGGGGAGGAGACAGGTCGGGATAATGAAGGGTTTCCCCCTTCTACTCAGTCCTCTACAAGTAGGTTGACTGCTTCCCTTAACACACAAGCTGCTCTGATTGCCTACGTGTATACATAGGTCTCAGACGAGCCTTTGTCGAGAAATTGGATCTGTTTCTGGAGCAACTTCTTAAACACATTTAATGTCATTTCAGAACAATAACCATGCTGGTGCAAAATTGTATATTTACAGAATAATGTAGTTTCATATAACTTGATAATTCATCTGATATGTAAGTGGTATCTTAAGAGGAATTCAGGTCCCAATTGTAAGTCTGGAACTTTAACTTGTATCGACCTGACGAGAGAAGTGAATTCAAACCGGCCTTCTTATCGCCCTCTGCCATGTGATGGGCCACCCAGTGAAGCATCTACACAGACAACGTGAAGGTGAACAGAAGCTCTTGTTGAGACACTCACCCCCAACCCTAACACTAACCTCCTCATTGCTAGCCCCAAAGTCCGCCCTGTACCACTTGAGTATCATGCTCATGCTAATCTAACAGAGACACACAGCACAGGTCGAGGGCCACGCCCACACGAGTGCCACACCCACCTACCTCCCTCCTCTCCAAGTCTACAATACAGTTATCTCCCTCCAGAAAGGACTCAGTTGCTATTGTCAGCTCTTCTTCAACATTCTAGACAAATTAATATATGCCTTTGAACAGACACTTGTACGCACATGTTGTATTACAGTGGTAGAGTACCTCTGGAGAGTACATCTTAATTGGTGGGCAACTTCGAGCTCCACAGACTAGTGCAAAGTGGATTCGTGGTTCAACTTCTTTGAAAGCAACAACCCTTCTTGGGTCATTGGCCGAGAATGGTCTCCTGATGGCTGCTATAGGTTTTCTGTTGCCTCGCAGGACACCACTTTCAATGTCATTCAAACTGTAAGCCAATCCCCCAATGATGTAACTTGTCAGGTTGAAAAACTGCAGGAATTGGGAGAATGAAAGCAATTGGAAGTGAAAGTGTTTCATATACTCGCATGCATGCACCTTTAGTCTCTTAAACAAGTTGGTTGGTGGACCTCGAACAACAAAGGCATGAATAACAAGAGCATTGTACACATTGATGAAGAAGACCAGCTTCTCTTGACGTGTGAGAATTTTTACATCTGCTCGCTTCAGCTCTGCCGTTGCTTGTACATACTCTTCAAAGAGGGGACTGCGACCTATTGCGGCATAATCAACTGCCTGAGGGTCAAGGGTCAAGGGTCAAGGGTCACAGTTAAAGTGGTCACATTGGTGTACCTGATCACTCACTAGTCCGTCCGGTGACAAGTGTTCTCCGTACAATTTGAGTATAGCCTTTCTCAGTTCAGTTGAAATGTCATTAGCTATGAGAGAGAAAGGAGATGAGTGAAGTGATCTGCCCTCCTGGACTGCAGGTACTCTACCTGGTCTAGGGAGACACTGGTGGGTCAGTTTGGCATTCAAGGCCTTCCTGCTGTCCTCTCCAAGGAAACGGTAAAACAGGTTGTCATCCTCAAAGTTGTGGTCATGTGTGACGTGATGGATAAAATGGCGTGCCACAAGTTCACGTCCTATCTTCACTGCTTCTTCATGGGCTAGTAAGGGTGACGGTGAGGGAGGTGAGGGAGAGGGCTAGTAAGGGTGACGGTGAGGGAGGTGAGGGAGAGGGCTAGTAAGGGTGACGGTGAGGGAGGTGAGGGAGAGGGCTAGTAAGGGTGACGGTGAGGGAGGTGAGGGAGAGGGCTAGTAAGGGTGACGGTGAGGGAGGTGAGGGAGAGGGCTAGTAAGGGTGACGTTACTTACATGATTTCTTATTAGACATAAGCCATTGCACTAGATCTCTGCCTACAAAGCAATCTTTGTATATTTTCAGTCGATAACTGTGGTTCCCAATCAGGCCACTTCTGTGGATCTCCCTAACTAGCTGTGCATATTCATCAGGGACACACCCATTTTCCTGGTTCCCGCCCTCCATAGGTAGATCAGCTGCAAAAGTTACGCAAAGGTAATGGAGACCTCACACATCCGTAGGAGAACTCACGAGATGAATTGGGACTACTAATTTCCTCTTCAGTTAGTGGACAAGGAGTAGTGGGCGGGGCTTCATTATCAGCAACATTCTTCAAGAGGTCATCTAGTCCCCCCTCATCCTTCTATAAAACACACAATGTTACAATATGTAGTATCTACGTACGTACATTCTAAACTAAATGAGCACGTAGTTCGTACGCAGTACGTAGTTAAACAGTCTCTTTGACTCTCAAAGAGTAAAAAGGTGAACAAAAAGTTCGAAGTCGTTTGGAGACATAATTAGCCATCAACTCATTAATTCACTCACTAATTTCTTCAGATCATCGTAACCTCCGATATGCAAGTCATTGAAAAAGATTTGAGGAACGCTTCTACGACCAGTGCGCTCATACATTTCGGTTCGTCTCGTCGTGTGCCTCTCCACATCGATGTCATGATAAGGTACGCCTATTTCTTCCAGCAAAGACTTGGCTCTCTTACAGTAGGGGCACGCAGGGATTGAGTACACTACGACGCGACCCTTGAACTCCATCGCCAATCGATCGACTATGTTGAGAATTGCGCAATATTCCTAGACACGTGTAGTGTGTCTAGAACAAAATGGCGTCGAGTACAAACTACGATTTGACTTCAGTAGTAGGCGGCTATCTGGACAGACACTTGATCTTTCCTATGCTCGAGTTTCTGTCAGAGAAAATGGTTAGTTTTCGTGTTCAGTGAATCTAAATTGTGAGGACTTCTTTGATGCGTTAGGTCTACGACGAACAGGAAATGTTGGAAGCGCGCCTCAAGTTACTGAGCAAGACCAATATGGTAGGCGCTCCTAATATGTCCCTGATTATGTCCTTATATGGTGTTCTGAATTACGTGTGTGTGTGTGTCGCTGTTAGGTGGACTTTGCTATTGATGTGTTTGGGCAGCTGCATCCAGGGCTGGAGCCCGAAGGTACCCCTGTCACATAGTCACGTGACACTCACAAGATATAATATTATTACTAACTCCATACATCAGATTTAATTAAGAAGCGTCAGTCAGTTCTTGAGGAATTGGATAGGTTTAATGACATTATACAACCAGTACTGAACATAATATCACAAACTGAAGTTCAGGAACACATAACTAGTAGCAGGTAAATCTCACATCCACCTCGCCCCTCCCACATCCACCTTGCCGCTCCCACATCCACCCCCCCCCTACCACATCCACCTCGCCCCTCCTACATCCACCTCGCCCCTCCCACATCCACCTCGCCCCTCCTACATCCACCTCGCCCCTCCCACATCCACCTCGCCCCTCCTACATCCACCTCGCCCCTCCCACATCCACCTCGCCCCTCCCACATCCACCTCGCCCCTCCTACATCCACCTCGCCGCTCCCACATCCACCTCGCCCCTCCCACATCCACCTCGCCCCTCCTACATCCACCTCGCCCCTCCTACATCCACCTCGCCCCTCCCACATCCACCTCGCCCCTCCTACATCCACCTCGCCCCTCCTACATCCACTTCGCCCCTCCCACATCCACCTCGCCCCTCCCACATCCACCTCGCCCCTCCCACATCCACCTCGCCCCTCCCACATCCACCTCGCCCCTCCCACATCCACCTCGCCCCTCCAACAACTCATGTCTATTGTCTCTACAGGCAAGATCATGCACAATTTGAAGCATTACTAAGTAGGCATGGGGTAAGTTGAGTGTCATTTTACTAGTTACCATAGTAACAGTGTTTAATAACTTTGTAGTTTAAGTTGGACATGATCAAACCGCTGTACGACTATGCCAAATTCCAATATGAATGTGGAAAGTATCCCGAGGCAGACGACTACTTGTACCTCTATCAGATAGTGGTGAGTCCCTGCACAAGTACATCTGCCCAAATATGGACATCTGTCCCAAGTATGTACGTCTGTACAGGCACCGCACGACCATCACAATATTATGAACGCACTCTGGGGAAAACTTTCTTGTGAAATTCTGACCCGGAGCTGGGAGCCAGCACTGGAAGACCTCACTCAACTAAGGAAGAGGCTGGAGGAAATGGTAAGTGCCCCGCCCCCAGTGGCATCTTGACACTTGTCCTCTCTGGTGCAGTCAAAGAGCTCTCCGTTGGTCAAGTTACAACAGCGGACGTGGGTGATCCACTGGAGTCTCTTTGTGTACTTCAACCACCCTAAGGGACCAGAAGATCTGGTAAACATGTTCCTCTTTGACACCGAGTGAGTTCATGTGCACCCTTCTGTTCCAAGTGCTTCACTTTGGGTTCCTCTGCAGCTACTTGAATGCTATTCAGACAACGTGCCCACACATTCTCCGTTACCTCGCAGCAGCCGTAATTATAAGCAAACGAAGGCAGACCATCCTCAAGGACCTGGTATGGCTTGTGTATTCTCTCTCCCTCTCCCTCTCCCTCTCCCTCCCCCTCCCTCCCCCTCCCCCTCCCCCTCCCCCTCCCTCACTCTCCCTCTCCCTCCCCCTCCCCCTCCCACACTCTCCCTCCCCCTCCCTCCCCCTCCCCCTCCCCCTCCCCCTCCCCCTCCCTCACTCTCCCTCTCCCTCCCCCTCCCCCTCCCACACTCTCCCTCCCCCTCACTCTCCCTCTCCCCTCCCCCTCCCCCTCCCTCTCCATTAGGTGAAGGTGATTAAACAAGAAGTATACACCTTCAAAGATCCAATTACAGAGTTTGTGGAATGTCTCTATGTCAACTTTGACTTTGATGGTGCTCAAGCTAAACTAGTCGAATGTAAAAAGGTTAGCTATCAACTGTTGGAAATGAATACGTATGTCACACACAAAGTGAGATTATTTTCACTTTAACAGTTTACTTTCAGATTAAATTGCGAATTTTATTATATTTTGCAATTTGGTTAAATGATCTCACTTTTAGTTTCCTTCTCTTGCAATACACTGCCAGGTATGTAAAAATGACTTTTTCCTGGCCAACTGTCAAGAAGAATTAATTGCAAATGCCAGACTCTCCATATTTGAAACCTTTTGTAGAATTCACCAATGCATCAGTATTAGGTGAGTTCTACTTGTTCAAAGGTGACAGTTTCATTTGTCACTACAATCTCTGACTGTCATATTGTTTAATGGAAAAGTGATGTTATTTTGTTGTCATGGTAACCAGTATGCTTGCTCAAAAGTTGAATATGGAGGAGGAGAATGCAGAAAGATGGATCGTGAATCTGATCAGGAATGTTAAGCTAGATGCAAAGATTGATGCACAGAAGGTACTGTAGATCCAAAACGTTATACTTAATTCTTCCCCTCCCCCTCCTCCCCGTGTGTATTATTTAATGTTTGCCTTGCCCTGTTGTAGCACTTTGTTGTCATGACAGCGCAGCCCCAGTCCATCTACCAGCGTATTATTGACAAAACAAAGCCAGTCGCCTTCCAAAGTCAAATAGTAGCGCAAAGTGTGACAAAACGTTTGGAGATGCAGCGTCAGCAGCAACTTGTTCAGGAGAAGGAGGTCAGACTGCAGTACAGTCCAGTCCTTACCCATTGTTGTTGACTTGTTTGTGTTTGGAGTAAATTAAGGCCATTTTCACTTTCTGCATAATACAGTAGTCACTGAAGATCAATGAAATTTGCTCTCATTTTAGGACCCCAGAGAACAGTAGCTGTACAACTGAGTTGTATCTGAACTGACTTGCTGATGATGACGTTTGTATAGAGGAATATTATATAAACTAAAAGGCGTTTGTGTATTCATAATAGTAGCACTAGGCTCTAAAGTAAGAAGGAAGGAGAGACGGATGGACGAGAAGCAGAGGCGTTTCAGGACACATGTTGTCAAAGAAATCGTAGAAACTGAACGTGTCTACACGGAGCAGGTCGCGTTCGTCGCTGAGGTGAGGACCTGAGTCGTAGTGTTGGTTCCGCGGGCGGATGGGCATGTTACCTCGCGGAGGAGCCAGGTTGCAGCACCGCAGTAGATACATTTGAGGTGTAATAGTGTAACGAATAGTAGAAGGCCTCGCTCACATTGGGCTTTAGGAAGTACATTATAATGTTTAATATTGAGTCGCTATCGCCAGACTAGTTATAGCTGTTAGGGGTCGCAGTTATCTGTTGAATGTTGATAGGGTCGCGTAAGTTTTATTTTATTTGAGTTTAAAGTATCAGGTCAGTTTCAATTCAATGTATTTGTTTATCGTCAAGTGCTGAGTGCGGAGGTGTGGGTATATATTAAATGTGTATTGCATCCGCCGAAGGAGCTTTGTCGGCTGATGTCGTGTACTTGACGAGAGGTGCAGACGTGATAATTGGGTGATTCCTCCTCAGGTCCTCTGCCGTAGCGTGTTGTGAGGTATTGTGTGTCGGTGAAAATGAAAGCGCTAAATGACCCGTAGTCTGTGTTGTCTCTGCAAACTTGTATTGCCCTAATGACTTTTGAATGAGTGTTTCATTCTCATTATTATGTTGTATACAATACAATAGTGCCTTGATGCATTGTTGTAGTTTGTGTCAGGTCCGCACTAAAGAACTCATTTAAACACATCCTATATCAAATATTAATAATTTATTATAATATAAACAATCAGTATTTTTGTTATTCAAATGTGTTAAATAATTGACCAATTTATCATCTGTACTTGTAAGCATTTGGTTGTAATGCATTATTATTATATTTTGTGCATATGTGTCATCATACACTATGTATGCATTTCATCAAGTGTTGTCACAGTTGTTTGGATGCTGCATCTGAACTGCTAAATCAGCCACTTAGCAGGTTTCCTTTGGTCCCCATTACCAAAGGTTTCAGCCACTGACCCCAGTCTTACATCTGCCAGTGTAACTTGATAGGTTGTGTGAGCCATTAACTGTCAGCCATCTTTCAAAGGATAAGTGGTGATGTGATGTATGGTGTACATGTATGATTTCTAATCATATGCTGTCTGTAGATCTTAGTAGGGCAAACCATGATGACATCGTGTAAACTAATTGCAGAGGTTTCACTCCTTTACTCTTTTTCAAAGTTTATTTGACCAAATATGCAACCATTTGCCAATTTTGTCAAACTGAGAAACTGTTTGCAATTGAAATTATTAAGTTTATTAAATATATGTATTTCTATTAACATCTTGGGGGCGTGTCTAGCTCCCTCTAAGGAGGGCTCCCAGGGTTTAATGGGGAATTTCCTATAATTACTGTCTGTAGATCCTTTTCCCTAAAACAAAGGAGAAGGCGGGGCATGACAAGGCCATTTTCACGGATGATGTCATCACAAAGATGTTTTGCAATATTGAGGAGATACACTCGCTGCACCAGCGACTGAAGCAGAGTCTCCTTCAAATAAAGTTGTTGGATTACAGCTGTTGCATTGCTCAAATGTTCTTGCACCATGTATGTTGATATTTATACAGTGTAGGGTAGTGTAGGGTAGTGTAGGGACAGTGTAGGGTAGTGTAGGGTAGTGTAGGAGGATTGGGTCAGTGTAGATGTCATGTGATTTCTGCAGGCTGAGGGGTTCAAGGTGTATACCAAATATGGTAGCAATAACGAGACTGCTCAGAAGCAGTTCTATGAGCTGGAGAGGGATGCCGTTGTCAAGGCCTTCTTTACAGTGAGCATGTACAAGCAGTGTATTGAGAGTACATTCAGCCTTGTCTGTATTGCCTCAGGGCTGCATGCTTCTGGGAGGTCACAGTGACACCACGGTGGACGCCTATCTGTTCAAACCAGTGCAGAGAATATGTAAATATCCCTTACTATTTAAGGAACTGCTCAAGTACACTCCACCAGACCATCCCGACCATGCTGCCACAGAGCAGATGCTAGTGTCCATGAAGGCTGTCTGTTCTGTGGTGAATGAGACCAAACGAAGAGTGGAGAAGTTAGAGGCCATTGCCGACTGGCAAGCCACTGTGGAGGGATGGGAGGTTAATCTGCACATATACAGGGCCTCACATGACTGTCACATGACTGTCACATGACTTTTACAGGGCTCTAATGTGACTGATACATGCAATGAGCAGGTTATGAAGGGTACCCTGATAAAGATATCTGCTGGCAACACGCAGGAAAGAGAGTTCTTCTTGTTTGACAACCTTCTTGTGTACTGCAAGAAAACTGGAAAGTGGGTGACCTGGTTTCCATAGCAACCATGGGTGGGGCTTTTAATCGATATATCCCCTCTCCACAGTATACATTTGAAACAGAAAGGTCAAAAAGGATCCATTAAAGCAGTGCCTAAGATTGAGTTCAAAGGTCGCATTGCTGTGGAGAATTTGGAAGTGGAGAACATTGAAGATGGGAGGAGTGATTACCATAGCAACGGGATTACTGTGAGAAATGGCTGGAAAGTTCGTAACATTGCTAAAAACAAGTGGTTTGTCCTGCTGGCCAAGACGCAGCCGGAGAAGAAGGAATGGTTGGATGCAATCAGGAGTCTAAAGGACAAGAAAAGAAGTCAGTGCCAAACCCTTGTTCATACATTGTACCCTCAGGCCTATAGTCACACCCTTTGTTTTACTCCACCACGCCCCTTGCCACGCCCATCTGCTCCTGTAGGACAGGCCACTGGTAGGAGCAGTGACACGCACGACCTAATGAGGGACAAAGGTCAGATTATTTACAACCAGTTGAAGAGGGAGCGTGACTATATCAAGGATAGGAAGTACCATCTGAAGATGCACCCCAAGGCCTTTGTTGGACGGTAGGCTGACGAGTGTCTCACTGTGGACCCGTACTACCAAAAGTTCTTTGTTGTAGGGAGTTTGTTCAGTGGCTGGTCGCCAGAGGAGAAGTGTCCAACAGTGAAGAGGCCGTGAGGCTGGGACAGGCACTCCTAGAGAATGGAATTCTGCATCATGGTGAGAGAGGTTTTACTAGAGATTACTAGAGATTACTAGAGATTGCTTAATATGAGGTTATCTGATATGTTTGATATATTATAGTCACAGATGACCATCAGTTCAAAAACGAAGATCTGCTTTACCGTTTCAGATACGATGATGGCACTTACAGACACAAGCACCAGCTTCAGGATATTCACATCAAAGGACTCCGAATTTACATCAGACTACAAGGCCTTTACACTGCCAAGATTAAGTAAGTGTTGAAAGGTAGAGTTGTAGAAGTGTTAGCTGGATAGTCTTTTGTTCTATTTACTGCCCCTCCCTCTCTACCACACCCCTCCTCTCTACCACACCCCTCCTCTCTGCCACACCCCTCCTCTCTGCCACACCCCTCCCTCCCTGCCACACCCCTCCTCTCTGCCCCACCCCTCCTCTCTGCCACACCCCTCCCTCTCTGCCACACCCCTCCCTCCCTGCCACACCCCTCCTCTCTGCCCCACCCCTCCCTCTCTGCCCCACCCCTCCCTCTCTGCCACACCCCTCCTCTCTGCCACACCCCTCCCTCTCTGCCACACCCCTCTCTGCCCCACCCTTCAACAGGGAACACAAGCAGACCATTGGCAGTAACATGAAGCACGTGATTAGTGGATCCAAGCTGGTGGACTGGCTGGTGGAAGTGGGCGATGTCTCCAATCGACAGGAGGCTGTGCTGCTGGGGCAGGACCTGTTTGCTCAAGGAATACTGCGACACAGTAAGAAGAAGGCATTGCACAACATTTCATTGTCATTGCACAACATTTCATTTTCATTGCATAATATATAATGTTTTACAGTATCTGATGAGCGCAAGTTCAAAGACTCCTCCAGCTTGTACTATCGCTTCACTCCGGATGACATGCTTCCAAGCAAGAAAGAAGCCATGCAGGCAAAGGTAGACACTATACAGAGGTGTCGAGAGCTCACTGTCAGAAGGGTACAAGTATGTCATCGAATTTCTGCTAGTAAACATGGCTGGGTGGTTGATGTGTGTCTTTGTTTCTATTCCAGATTCCTTGGTCAAAAAATGGGTATGGGATTACTCTAGCTCAAGGCAGATTGTCCACTGTAGTTGGATCTGTGGAAGAAGGCTCCCCAGCTCAGGTGGGTGGGGCTGAGAGGCCAGTGGGTGGGGCTGAGAGGCCAGTGGGTGGGGCTGAGAGGCCAGTGGGTGGGGCTAAGTGGGTGTGGTTGACTGACCATGTCCTTGTCTTGTGTGTGTGTAGATGGAAGGTATAGTTCCTCGACAGTCTATTGCTGCAATTGGTCACTATTTTGTCTCAAGGTCCGGTATCTCGGACAAGCAGTTGGCACAGGTGGTGCAGTGGTTTGCCGCTGCCAAGGCCCCCCTCCAGCTCTCACTTGTACAGACTCCACAGTTGTAAGCTGTTATAGTGCCTACCCCATACTTCCTATCTGTACCTGCTTCCTGTCACATGACCTGCAGTTTCACTACAATAAAACCGTCTGGAGAAGGCTCACTTGGTCTGCACATAAAGGGTTCCAAACCTCCTGTAGTGAACAAACTGGACCCCCTCAGTCCTGCAGCTCTGAAAGGTGTCATGGCCGGCTGCTGTATCATTAGTATCAATGAACAAGATGTCACTCAAAGGACTCACGATGAGGTCATCAAAATTGTCAAGCAGTCAGTGGAGCTGAAGAGGGCAGAAGGTGTGTCCTTCAAGTTTGGGGTGGGGTCCATTCAGAACATCCATCACTACTCCTTTGAGGCTGCAGAAGGAGCCAAGAATCTCTACTGTGTCACTGAAGAAGCTCCGTTCACTTTCAATGTGCCAGCACAGGTAGGCAGTATGTGGCTTCTAGCCTTTGACCCCACCTATGACCTCTCACCTTTGACCTCCCAGTTCCTCCTGGCACAGTCCAAGTACTACAGATATGTGATGGATATTTTGCAACCAATCTTGATGGAATGTAAAGAGAAGAAAACAAAGGACACTATTCAAACTTACATTAAGAAGTTGGACAACTTGTACTTGGAATACACCGTCCTGTATCAGTCTCTCTCAAACTACCACTTCAGACACTGGCCATCATTCAGACCCTATGGGATTAAGGTACTCACCTCCCTCAACTCCCATCTCCCTCACCTCCCTCACCGCCCACCTCCCTCATCTCCCACCTCCCACCTCCCTCACCTCCCACCTCCCTCACCTCCCACCTCCCTCACCTCCCACCTCCCTCATCTCCCATCTCCCTCACCTCCCATCTCCCTCACCTCCCATCTCCCTCACCTCCCATCTCCCTCATCTCCCTCACCTCCCTCATCTCCCTCACCTCCCTCACTTCCCATTCATGCTGTAGGTACCAGCTGGACCACAGTTATTGCGTCCAGTTCCTGTCAACTGCCACCTCCATAAAATGGTAGTCACTTCTGATGTAGCTTCTTCTGAACCTATTAGCCCCACCCATATAATAAGCCCCGCCCCCTCACCTATTGATGATAACTTATCTGGAAGCTTTGTATTGCCCAATGGACCATCACTTACAACGGAAATTGAAGGGTTTTACCCTTTTGTTACCATGGCACTGCCTAGCAAAGAAGACATAACTCTCTCAGCCAGTGGTCGCAAGGTGGATGAGATTCAGGCACTCTCCTGGACTGAAGGGCTGGTCAGACAAAGGTATGACGAGATAGTTGCAGAGAGATCCATTGTGGAGGATTTCTTAGAAAAGTCTATTAAAGTTGCAGAAACTGGAAGCATGACCAGTATTGATGAGGTGCTTCAAGTGTGACACATCACATCTCCAATATACTCAGTATATTCTCTGTATACTAATAGTAAATTATCTGTATACTAGCAGTATATGATTCACTATATACTGCTGGTGTCCTTGTTACTATAGCAGGACGTACTGCTCATCAACGGTGATGAGGGAGGCTCTCCCATGACAAGAAGGCGGCTGGAGTCTGTCAGTGACACTGGTCATGTGATGGGTCTCGTGAGAGACGGTGTAAAGAACAGGGTAAGGCAACAACACCTAGATGGGAATTTGACCTTTGACCTCCCTATCCTGGCTCTTCCAGGTAGATGCATTCATTGTGGCTTGTGAAAGTGAATCAGTTAAAAAGGCTTTTGATAATACCAAGGAGGTAAGCTCCACCCTCAACTGGTGTGTCATGTGACTATCATATGACTATCACCTGCCAATTATGTGTACAGATCATAAATGACAGCTACGATGATGTCATTACTGCCCTGAAGCGTGTAGCTCTCAAGGAAATGGACAACATTAAAGCGTGCGGTAGGACACTCTCACAGAAAGCTGTCGTTGCAGTCGAACACTTGGCAGAAGCCTTAAGAGACTACTCTAAAAGTAACCTTGGCAATGTTCAGCATTGTATGTTTCAAGTATATGTACCTCTTTCTGTTGTGCAGTTGTCTCCTTTCGCTTGTGTCTTGCTATGGCACTGCTTGAAGGTACTGACACAAGTGGGCATTAATTGGGGACTGGCACTGTTGACCTCTTGTTCTAACTATGTAGATCCAGAGTCACTGAATCAGCAGGACGTTGCCTTCAGTCAGATGCTGACAGCCATTGTGACTGGCTTCATGGAGCAGCTAAATCTGGCCCTGAACCAGCTGTACAATCCCAGCATTCCCTACCACGACAGCTGTGAGGCCAGCGAGGAGTGGCTCACTCAAATTGCCAATATTGGTCTGCTGGTGGCCTTTGAAGCCCCGATGGGTGGATCCAAGGTTTGCTCACATGACACCGTCTGGTGACAAAGAGGTTAACCCTTTCATGTCCCTTCATTAGGCTAGTGATGCACCATATTTGGATCTGCTGAGGAAAACCCTTAAATTAATGCAGGGTGTTCACATTTGCTTGGAACCTCTTCACCATACAGAAAAGAGTAGGACCCTATCATTTTATTCTAGATTGAGTAAAACTCTTATGTTTGTCTTTCTTCAGATCAACTGCCAACACTATATGTTGAAGGCAATCGGTCACTTCAAAAGGTTGTCATCAAACTCCCAAAAAGGCAAATGGATGCTCTTCCTGAGCGACTTGTTGCCATTTCAGCTGGACCAGGAGTGCACCTGCAACCAGTTATATTCACTCATAGTTAGTAAAGTTGCACATTTCCTTAGAGATTATCCCACTATTGTTACACCTCATTTAAGAGCCCATCTATAGTAGCCCAGGGCCTTAGTATCCTTCCGTCTAATTAGGCTTATCTCAGAGTCCACCAGAATATGACATTGCTGTCATGCAAAGGAGCATCAATGAAAAGTCGCTGCAGGTTCTGAAGGAGTACTATCGACAGATGAGAAAATACAGACTCAACAAAGACAGGTTACCAGACGACCCTGAAGCCATGCAAGCTGCAGTCCACCAGGTATTACCTTATCTCTGTAGCTCCTCACAGTCCTCCATTAGTAGCCCCTCACAGTCCTCCATTAGTAGCCCCTCACAGTCCTCCATTAGTAGCCCCTCACAGTCCTCCATTAGTAACCCCTCACAGTCCTCCATTAGTAGCCCCTCACAGTCCTCCATTAGTAGCCCCTCACAGTCCTCCATTAGTAGCCCCTCACAGTCCTCCATTAGTAGCCCCTCACAGTCCTCCATTAGTAGCCCCTCACAGTCCTCCATTAGTAGCCCCTCACAGTCCTCCATTAGTAGCCC
The DNA here is from genome assembly GCA_947172415.1 of Chondrosia reniformis. Lineage (NCBI taxonomy): Eukaryota > Metazoa > Porifera > Demospongiae > Chondrillida > Chondrillidae > Chondrosia > Chondrosia reniformis. The sequence goes on along the minus strand of OX359197.1, from coordinate 7,654,540 downwards.
CTCACAGTCCTCCATTAGTAGCCCCTCACAGTCCTCCATTAGTAGCCCCTCACAGTCCTCCATTAGTAGCCCCTCACAGTCCTCCATTAGTAGCCCCTCACAGTCCTCCATTAGTAGCCCCTCACAGTCCTCCATTAGTAGCCCCTCACAGTCCTCCATTAGTAGCCCCTCACAGTCCTCCATTAGTAGCCCCTCACAGTCCTCCATTAGTAGCCCCTCACAGTCCTCCATTAGTAGCCCCTCACAGTCCTCCATTAGTAGCCCCTCACAGTCCTCCATTAGTAGCCCCTCACAGTCCTCCAATAGTAGCCCCTCACAGTCCTCCATTAGTAGCCAATAGTAGCCCTTAACAGTAGGCCCCCATTAGTAGCCCCTCACAGTCCTCCAATAGTAGCCCCTCACAGTCCTCCATTAGTAGCCCCTAACAGTAAGCCCCCATTAGTAGCCCCTCACAGTCCTCCATTAGTAGCCCCTAACAGTAAGCCCCCATTAGTAGCCCCTCACAGTCCTCCATTAGTAGCCCCTCCCTTGCAGATATCTCAGCCACTCAACTCTCTGGAGATTCTAGTCAGTCAACTTCAGTTCAGTATGGAGCACATGTACGATGGAGTGGGTCTGCTCAGCTTGGCCAGCGAGGCTGCCATCAGAATGGGCGGGGTCAGAATAACTGCCTGTGATACAGGAGTGTATCGCTCATCCATGTCACTGGCTTTGGAAGAGACTTCACTGCTGATCCGTTGCCATGGGTTACCAGTAAAGTCCTTTAGACCAGTCCTGAACACACTAAAGGAAGTGAGTCTCATGTTAGTGTGTGAGAGTTGCTATGTACCACTGTCATGTGACTGTCATGTGACTGTAGGGAGCATTACCAAATTTGGAGAAGAAGAACAATTGTCTTCTCAAGATGGCATTCCCTGTACAGCCCCCAAAGTAAGCCACTTTTTGGACCCCATATATGTTCCAGTAAAATTACTCTGTATATTCCAGTAAAATTACTCTGTATATTCCAGTAACATTACTCTGTATATTCCAGTAAAATTACTCTGTATATTCCAGTAAAATTACTCTGTATATTCCAGTAAAATTACTCTGTATATTCCAGTAAAATTACTCTGTATATTCCAGTAAAATTACTCTGTATATTCCAGTAACATTACTCTGTATATTCACTCTGTATATTCTCCAGCTTATACATAGCTGCAGAAAGAGCAGATGTCTGCGATGACACTATGGGGAATTAACTTTTTTTTAAATTTGTGGTTTTCTGGTGTCCCTTTACTTGATGTATCTATTTTTGTAACAAATTAGCATTTGTACATTTTCTGTTATGGATATATGCCGTGAAATGTGTAAGATCATTTTGCAGATTGTTCAAAACTGGGAAGACCCCAAGTTGGTACCCCAAATGGGACACATGCAACTAAAAAATACTACTTGCCGTGATAATATATGAAAGTTTAATTGGGCTGTTTTTGGGACAAATAGCGTCCTGACCACAGGTGAGACAGGAGTCGGGACTCCCGCTCAAATCGGGACTAGTCTGTAATATCGTGCTGAATTATTACTGAATATTAGGCAGCATTACAGCATTCCTATAATCAGCTGGAACTGTCGACGTTCGCGAGGTGGTTTCCCAGTGACGTCATAGGGTGCCCGTGATGAATGACAAATCCCTTTTGTTCGTATTTCTACAGTTTCTATTCACCGTTTGTCGAGTGCGGCTGCAAGATGCACCATCTTTCTGGTGCCCCAAGCCATGTCGATGCTCCGCTATACAACGAATCATCGACTGTTCGGGGTCCAGCTTGTACACTGTACCAGACAATATTCCCATTAGCACCACCAGATTGTAGGTGGCCGGCTCGCTCGTTATCGAGGCAACTTACTTGATTGACATCTTCGATTAATTTTGTAGATATTTATATAACAATCATTTGAAATTTATTGAACAAAACCACTTTTCAAAGCTAAAAACACTGACACATCTGTAGGTAACCATGGTAACCAAATGTATAATAGTAACCTGTTGTGTGTTATATGTGTGCAGAGTGTTGGCAGGAAATGAGTTGTTGAGGCTGCAGGGGAATGCCTTCAATGGGTTGACAGCGCTCAAGTACTTGTGAGTTGAGGCAAGGGACTGAAATCATGGGTATGTACATGTATTTATCTGTATTTGCAGGAATTTAGATTATAATTTTATTTCAGAAATTCATACTGATCTATTCATTTCCCTGACTTCCTTGGAAACGCTGTAAGTTGTAGCATTGCAAGTATATGTTTATATAACTTGTGTTCCACTCACAGAAGTATAGCGGCCAATCAAATTGGACACCTTCCAACAGGAGTGTTCAGATACAATCGACAACTTAAACTTTTGTGAGAATTACGTATAACATTCTATATTATATATTTTAGTTTCCCAAGTTTGGTTCCCATTTCAGAAATATTCAACAGAATCAGATTGAAAGTGTGGACAGAGGAGTGTTTGCAGGACTGGAGAATTTGGGAGTTTTGTTAGTTTACATATAGTACTGTATCATATGGCCATGCTATCTGTATAAATTGCTCTTTTTTAGAAATTTGGTAGATAACCATTTGACTGCTATTCCAGTTTCAGAATTAAATCATTGTCAAAAACTGTCTTCACTGTGAGTCTGTGCAGTTAGTAACCCGGGCTACTAATAAGAAGCCTGTTACAGGAGCTTTTATCCCTTCATTTAGTCAACTTGAACTGAATAACATATCTTGTGCTCCTTCAGATGTGTTGCTATGGTTACCAGAATTGAAAACACTGTAAGAGTAGAAGTTACTATATATAGATATTAGAGTTACTATATATAGATAGTAGAAGTTGATATTTGTGTACAATGAAATGGAATATCATACAGTCGATTGCACTCCAACGCTCTTAAGAACATTTCAGCCAACCTCTTCTCCAACCTTCCCAATCTGGAACACTTGTAAGTGTGTCCATGTCTCTTGATAATGACAGAGATGTGAGTGTGTCCATTCCATGTCTCTTTGCAGAACACTCAATAATAACAGCATAGCGCAGCTTCCAAGTGAACTGTTTAATAGCAATCACCTTTTAAAGCGAATGTGAGTTGGATTGCCTCATCACTCACCTCATGTAGCCATCTCCACTCATCACTCACCTCATGTAGCCATCTCCACTCATCACTCACCTCATGTAGCCATCTCCACTCATCACTCACCTCATGTAGCCATCTCCACTCATCACTCACCTCATGTAGCCATCTCCACTCACCACTCACCTCATGTAGCCATCTCCACTCATCACTCACCTCATGTAGCCATCTCCACTCATCACTCACCTCATGTAGCCATCTCCACTCATCACTCACCTCATGTAGCCATCTCCACTCATCACTCACCTCATGTAGCCATCTCCACTCATCACTCACCTCATGTAGCCATCTCCACTCATCACTTACCTCATGTAGCCATCTCCATAGTAACAAACTGACTAGTATTCCGGAGAATCTCTTTAGAAACTTGAGTGATTTACAGCAGATGTGAGATTGGGCTAGTTCTATTGCTGGAGAGGTTCCTTCTAATCTGAAACATTTCTGTACGCAGCTTCCTAAACCAAAACATGCTCAGCTCACTGAATGCCTCCACTTTTGCTGGACTGCACAATGTCACTGAAATGTAAGATGGTGGAACTTGGTTAACTGGTCTGGCTGCACAGACCCTCCTCTATTTTGTCATACTGATGTAGTAACCTGAGCTACAACAAAATGACTACCATCGCCAGAGGCCTCTTTAAGGATATTTCACAGCTTGGTAAATTGTAAGTCTGTACACAGCAGTTCTTTATTTGGTAGAATTTGACATTTAACTGGAAAATCCCTTCTGTTATTTCTTGAGGTTCCTACACTCCAATCAGATCAGGGAAATCCCCTCGGAAACCTTTGTATCTCTTCCTACCCTCCAATACTTGTAAGTCTTACAAAATTCCCATTTACATTGTGATAAACTGAAGTCTTAGGATGAACTGGGGGCAATTACATTATAGTCTTTGAATTACCCCTGGAAGCTACAAATATCTCTTACTATTAGATTTCTACATGATAATCCCATTAACAGCGTTCAGAAAGATTCATTTCAATCAGTTGATTCTATAAAATACATGTAAGTCTATCCAGATGTAGATTTACCACTGCCACTGCCATCATTTCTCCTCCTACTCTACCTTCCACAGTCAACTCCGCCCACTGTCTTGTTCTTGTGATCTGGTTTGGTTTGCGCAATGGGTTAAGGAACAGAAACTGACTGGTGTTCGCTGTTACCATGGTAACAATACATTTGTGAACATTGTCCTAGTCAATGAAGAGAGTTGTAAAACCAGTAAGCACACAAGCACTACTGAAGTGTGTATAATGAATATTCCCAATTCAGAGCCTTTCTCTCCATGTAGATTCCTATTCCCATTCTGATATTGGAATGGTAATAGGACCACCAAAACAAAAGGAGAATATAGAAAAGGACTGTAACAATGACAGTTGCCATGGAAACAGAACACAGCAGAGGGTAGCCTCCAAGGACTATGCTGTTAAGGGCCCAAAAGTATAACATTACAGCCCTAGGCTATTAAAAGCCCTTTCTAAAACTATTATCCACTGATTTCTTAGCCAACTACAAACTCAACAGATCCCAGCTTCCATTCTGAATCTACTTTAATGGAAAGGCTGCAGTACTTGGAACAACACATGAAAGTGTTACAAGAAAAGGTTTATTGCATCATACCCACATACTATTGCATCATACCCACAACATATCCTTTCACTGTTGCGAAATATCCTTCACTGTTACAACATATCCTTCACTGTTGCATCTCTGTCTATTTAGGTATCTATCCTTGAGAAAGCTCTCTACATGAGGAACACTTCCCGGACACGCGATGAGCTGTAGACTTACCAAGTGTTGGTACACGTGTGTTCTCCATTAAGTGCCCACCTGGCAACCCTTAAACTGGATATGACTTGATTTATTCACTGTCAATAATTTTTTCTAAATGTATATACATTTGGGATTTTAAATTTGTAAAGCCTTTCAAGTGCTCTTTGTTGTTGTAAGGGAAAAGCCTTCAGTTGTATTTTTAGATAACACATTCCCCAAATGGAGAAGATTATCCACATGTGATCCGTCAGATGTTCAACTCTCATACCACCAATGGATTGTTACAATAGACAGTGGAACCACATTTCAGTCATTTGGTACTGTTTGCGGGTTTGGCCTGTAAATTCCCCACATGTTTTGCAATATTTATATAACACACATATGTTATACAATTAGCAGTACATATTTGGAGGTAAAATTGTAGTTTGATGACATCATTTTTAAGATATGTTTCACTTTGTAGTTGATCCTTTCATTTAATGAATTCTTTGCCAGATAGTCCCCTGTTGCGGTGTTGCACCACACAAGACCAATTCACAGCTGATTCTATATGTGCATGGATATTAATAGTAACAAACCCCAGACTATATATATAATGTTTGTGTTTTGTAAACACTTTTATTTTGTTTACTGGTAAGGAATATCCAGCTATGAATTTCATTATCACTGGAAGTGGCAGTAGGTCAGTAGTCTTGCTGGCTGGGTGAGTGGGCAGGTGGGCGTGTCCCCATTGAAATGCATTATTGGAGCCCCCCAGGTTTGTAATGTACTGATGTGCCACCTTGTGAGAAAGATTGTTCAGGAGATGATACTAAATGTAGTGAGAGATGGCATCTACCGGAAGTGTTGAATATGATAGGGTCTTCTCACTGCAGATAAAGGTGTGTGTTATGGAATGTCCCTTCTATATAGATGTTTATTGCCATGGTGATGGTATTCATCATACTCATTTGGAGGGCTTGCAAGGATATAGTCTGATCAAAAGAGGATGTGGTCAGTTTACATTGTTTGCAAACTCTCTCTTTACACCTCATGAGTTCATGCAAGCAGCTGATTTGTGGGCTGATTTGCATATAGTTATTACTGACAGACTTGAGGATTACCTCATTAAATCAAAAGTGGCATGATTAGCACTTTCACCAAAGTATTTGAAAGGACCTCAAAGTCCCTAAAGGTTTCCCTTAACCTATCCATCCACTTCAATAAGTTTCCAAATATTATTGAATGGACAATATGCAGGTGCTTAAAAGATAACTTTTAATTCAATTTCTGCACTCAATTTCTGAGAATGAATGAATAAAAGACTCAATTCTGAGCCTGAAACTGTCAAGTTACAAAGTGTATACAGTCAATGGAACATAAAACCACAAAACGTTTGGAAACTAAATACAGTTACAATACACATTGTCAGATGATAAAATGTTACAAGTAGTATAGACTATGAACTATGCATTTGATTCTTCTATGGTTGACTGAGTTTCTAGTGTTATGGCACGACTGTGTGTCTCTTTAGGCTTAGGGCTGACACTCGGACTGCTGCTGCTTGAACAGACTGCACTGTCTCCATCTTGTCTCTTGAGGCTCACCGGCTGCACCATTGTCACTATCGTGTGGTTGGGGCTCGCCCCCACACAAGGGTTCTCTCTGATACCCACTGTAGCCATGGCCTTGTAGCTGACAGATGCCAGGGGGGTGGGCGTGGGCGTGGGCGGAGGTGGAGTGAGATACTGAATTCCAGATTCCCCTTTCAAGGTTCTTCCTGAGTTCATCCTCTTCACTGGAGCATGGCAGTATGGGTTGGCAGAGGGAGAGCTTGGACGAGAGACCGGGGACTTTCCCATGGGAGGCTTAATCAGGCCAGATTGTAGCGTCCTCACCAGTGATAGCGACTTGGGTCTACTACATGTAGCCCCATCAGTTGATTCCTCTGAGCACTGTCTCCCTATAGGCTCTAGTCTGGTTCCTTGTGCCACTGGTACACCTTCCATCTGGTCAGCTGTAGGCTGGCCTCGCTCACAGTCTCCAGCTGGGGCTACTGACTGCTCATCCCGACACACTCGGTGACCCTTCCTCCGAACGTAGTACACTCCCACTCCCAGTACAATGATGACCACAAGTATGATAATCACAAATATCAGTCCTACTGTGGAGCCCAGAAGAGGAGCATGTAGCACAGATGGTATTGGTTCTAAAGTAAGGGATAATTGAATATTCTAAACAAGTTATCATTAGCTGAAAGGTCAGTTATATAAATTATGGTTACCAAGGAGACAAAGTTTACATAATAATAGTTGAAAGCACCATGAAAACCACCTGGGGAAAATAGAGTAACCCCAGTAGGAAGCCATAGATATGAAAGCTTACCCTTGACAGTGTAATGTTGAATAATCATTTTCTCTCTGTCCCCCTTCATGTGACAAGACACTGTAAAGCTCCTCTCCACTGCCACTGTGTGTCGCACTTCACTCGTGTTACATTTGATATCTATCCCATCTACACCAATACAGTAGTTGGCAGTTGAACATTCTCCAGAGCAGGTAAAAGTGACGCTCTCTCCTGCAGAGTATTCCCCCTTTGTTGGACTAGCACTCAGTTGAGGCAATCCAGGCTCTATAGGAGTAGATAAACATATTTGATAACTGTAGTCTGCAGGCAAGGCAATGAATGAAGGCAATATTGTCTACACAACGAACCTGCTACAGTCAACCGAGTTGCAGCGCTTAGCTCGCTGGCGGGCCAGGTTTCAACGTTCTTGTAGCTGTTGACAGACGCGATACGACACAAGTAGTTGCCTCTGTGTCCCGAGCTGGCGTTGGATATCGTGAGACCAGCGCTGGCGCAATGATAACCCTGGAGGTCACACGCCGATTCACTCGAACCAGAGGCCTCGTCGCGGAACAGCCAACGAACTCCAAAGATATCATTGGGATTGTCTTCCAAACAAGAGATACTGACATCTTCACCAGCGCAAACTTTCCTCGAGTTCTCAACTTCGCTAAAGGTTGGTTTCAAAGTGATGAACACGCTAACACTGCCAACACTGTCACACGCACATGTATACGTGCTCTGCGTAGTCTGATCTGCTTCAAACTTGTGAGGCGAGCTCCAGGACCCAGTATGTCCGTCGCGTTTGACCTGGCCCTCGTTACAGGTTATAGTCACTTTAGTTCCGATGTCCACCAGATACGCCTTCGGACTAGTCGGATAACTGGATCTTTTCTCGTTTCCCGATTTCAGATCAACCTGTAGTACACACGACAGTGCCAGGCCGACCAACTGAGCAAGTAGCACCAACACACTTAACTGCATCTCTGAGTTAGCAGTAGATCGAATGAACAAGGTATAAGTCAGTTCGCAGGTAAAACTCCTCACAATAGAACAGTTCGGTATTATATAACCAACATATATATAGCCTATGAACAGACCAAGGAAATCCCCATTACATAACAATCGTTTTTAAGGTAATTAACGTAAATTTCCGGAAATTACCATAATACATTACATACTACAACAAACATACGGCAAATATAGAACTGTTACTTTGGTACTTTACACATACATCTCTTTGCTATCAACATTTGAGGTATGGCACATTTTCAATATCATCGTCAAAATCCGAGCTGCTGACGCCCGTGACACTTGTGCGATGGCTTTCCATGCGAGGCTGTTCATTGGCAGCAGTGTTGTAGGAGGGGGGAGGGGTCTCAGTGAAGGCTGATCTACTGGACCCAAGGAAGGGTCTCGGCAGTAGCTGTGTGGTGGAACCTGGTGTGGGCGTGGCAGGTTCAAGAGGTGAGCCAATGGGGAGTGGCTTGAATGTCCTGCGATGAGAACCATTTCCATTAGCAACAGGTTGGGGTATGTATCCTGCATTATCAGTGGGTGTGGCCATAGAGGGCGTGGCCACCTGTCCCAGGCTAAATGAGGTCCCAAGCTCCTTGCTAGTGCCACTGGGTGTTTTACCATCGAGTGGTGAAATGAGCGGGGGAGGCGGAGCACCTGCCGTTCTGGGAGACACATCCAGATCCAGCACCGGAAGTTTTGAGGTCTGTCTCCTTCTCCGAAGAGCTAGAATCACGATGACAACCAAACTCCCTGTAACCGACACTACTACCAGAAGAGCAATAACAATCCCAATGGCAGCTTCGGGTGGAAAGTTGTGTGAAGAGGTATCAGTTATAGTAGTAGGGCTTGCTGAGCTAGTCATTACTGGAGTAGAAATTATTACAGTAGAATCCACTGCAGTAGAGCCTGTTGTAGTAGAGTCCGTTGTAGGGGTTGGTGGAGGTACGGTGGCTGCATACAGATTAACAACACAACCAGTCATAGTACTGAAGGGGTACATCAGATGGTTTTGACACTGTACTCTGTCGTGTGCATAGACGTACCTTGAACTGCCACAGTGTATATAACAGAGGTTGTTACAGAGAAAGGGATAATAGTAGCTCTCACAGTGTATTCTCCGGAAGTGTTCAGCAAAGCAGTCAGGCTATCAAGGGCCTTGTTCTGTATAGTTTTACTGGCAATACTGTTACCAGCACCATCCAAGTATAGTCCAAGTATGAGGACTGGCTTCTTGCCAGTGGGCGGGTCGTAGGTAATGCTGACACCAAGTGAGACACTCTCTCCCTTGACAACACTTTTATGGCACCCGCCCACGCAGTCCAGGTTCACTTGACCTAACAGTGAAGAGATGACATGTACACTATTCACAGCCAATCGCCCAAACTCACAGCCTATCACCCAAACTCACAGCCAATCACCCAAACTCACAGCCAATCACCCAAACTCACAGCCAATCACCCAAACTCACAGCCAATCACCCAAACTCACAGCCAATCACCCAAACTCACAGCCAATCGCCCAAACTCACAGCCAATCGCCCAAACTCACAGCCAATCGCCCAAACTCACAGCCAATCGCCCAAACTCACAGCCAATCGCCCAAACTCACAGCCAATCACCCAAACTCACAGCCAATCGCCCAAACTCACAGCCAATCACCCAAACTCACAGCCAATCACCCAAACTCACAGCCAATCGCCCAAACTCACAGCCAATCACCCAAACTCACAGCCAATCGCCCAAACTCACAGCCAATCACCCAAACTCACAGCCAATCACCCAAACTCACAGCCAATCGCCCAAACTCACAGCCAATCGCCCAAACTCACAGCCAATCACCCAAACTTACTGTTAAGAGTCACATTGTGTGTACAGAGAACTGTGCGATCTCCTCTACACTCGTAAGATCCATCTTCAGAGACACTATTTATTGTGTAATTTCTTTCTTTCTGGGGAGTAAGCTGATCGCTTCCTTTAAACCACTTTCCTCTATCCGTTGTATCTGGAACACACTCTAGGGTCCATGGGCGATTGTAAAGTGCATCTGTATACAGATAGGCAATACCATTTCTAAGTAGAGGTTGCTAGGCAACCCAAAGGGTAAACAGGGACTTAATATTGATTGAGAGAGTTGGTTGGGTTAGTGGTGTGCAGTAATTAGAATCATTATGTGTCTGAAAATGCCAACCCATTTATGGTGAAACTTACCTACACTCTCTTCACAGAAACAGTTAACAAGAATTGGTTGAAGGATTCCTAGAACCATGAAACCAATTAAAGGCTTCATAACCTGAATTATGGGAAAAAGAGAATGGATTCTATTCAACTCAGCTCAATATACTGGATGGAGCACTAGCTACTTTTATTGACTTAATAATTATCTTACAAAAGGAGGGAAAAAGGGAAAAATTGCCAAAATATTGTATCCTCACATCCAAAGCTCTATATAATATAGGTCTTCCAGTAATAGGAAAAAGGTTGATATTTCTAAGCAAATGTTAGCATAACAATGGATCAGTGAGAGAGCCACAAATAACACGGGCACAGAAAAGTGAAACACGTTTCATTTGAGAATCAATTGAATACAAACAGTCACTTTCCTATAAATAGGAAATGAGTTGAATTAGTGCCCCAAGACACAATAGAAGTTGTAAATCCCTATGGGTGGATGAATGGATGGATGGGTGGGTGGATGGATGGATGGATGGGTGGGTGGATGGATGGATGGATGGGTGGATGGATGGGATGGAATGGGTGGATGGGTGGATGGGTGGATGGATGAATGGATGGATGGGTGGATGGGTGGATGGATGGGTGGATGGATGGATGGATGGATGGGTGGATGAATGGATGGATGGGTGGGTGGATGGATGGATGGATGGGTGGATCAGTATATAAGATGGATCACATTACAGACTGTCATATCTCCAACGACTAGAAGACAGTCGTTACATAAATGCGGTACACAAATGGTTCTACTCGATATATTAGGAATCCGTCCTGAAACGACCGGTCTTCCGTTTCGAGTTTACAACGTACGTACGTTAAACGTTTAGGGCATCCGAAATGAAATCCAACCGAGCACGTATTTACAAGTCTTTCCAATTCTTCCCTAACGACTAATCCGAATTTCGCTCGATATTGGAATACAGATTATCGTCTGTAAGGGTTAACGTCTCCAACATCTGTAAACAATGTATAGTACACGCTTGAGCCCTGAATTAGATTCAACTCACCGTAACTTTATCTTTGCTATGTAGGTTAGTCACCACGCATGCACGTCACATGATCTCTATTGATTAGTATATTAGACATTATATTTTCTCACTTATTCTAGAGGCTGCCAGATATTTTACTAGTGCTCAAATGCTGCATTGGTAATTAGTGAATGGAGTGCTGAAACTGGTCAGTCTTATTCAGAACAGGACATTGATCATGAGCTTTAGTTAATTCATGTGCAGTGATGTACAATCCACAACTCATCACATCCTTCTTGGATGACCTTTGGCCCTAGAAAATGGCTGATGCACTGGAGACATGACTGTGTTCTAAGGCACATTGTAAGAGCTTTACATTCAGCCATCAACAAAGAATCAGTTTTTGCTGATTTAGACAATATACGTGTTTCGGAAAAACCCATTTGTACTAACTCTACAGAAGGGATTAAGAATGCAAGGAAGAGGAAGACAATTAAGCCAAATTACCAACATCTACAAGGTGAATTAGAGAGACAAGGTTTTCAAAACAAATACATCAGAAGTGGGGGGACTCGGCCACATCTCAGCTGACCTGATCAAGTAATCTTATACTACAAAAGACTTTCCCAGAGATAAAGAAGTGAGAATGGAGAAACATTTTAAATGAAGCAGCCAGGATTTCTATCAGCTGTTCTCAAACAATTTACTTAGGAAGAAACTCCGAACATTGGAATCTACAATAATATTCTTTACTATTCAAACACATGTTTGCCAGATGATGAACTATATATTTTGATCATGTATCAATATAACTGGAGTATGGGACTGAGGGTGCCTCGCTGGAGTATGGGACTGAGCTGGAGTATGGGACTGAGCTGGAGTATGGGACTGAGCTGGAGTATGGGACTGAGCTGGAGTATGGGACTGAGGGTGCCTCGCTGGAGTATGGGACTGAGCTGGAGTGTGGGACTGAGGGTGCCTCGCTGGAGTATGGGACTGAGGGTGCCTCGCTGGAGTGTGGGACTGAGCTGGAGTATGGGACTGAGGGTGCCTCGCTGGAGTATGGGACTGAGCTGGAGTATGGGACTGAGGGTGCCTCGCTGGAGTATGGGACTGAGCTGGAGTATGGGACTGAGGGTGCCTCGCTGGAGTATGGGACTGAGCTGGAGTATGGGACTGAGGGTGCCTCGCTGGAGTGTGGGACTGAGGGTGCCTTGCTGGAGTATGGGACTGAGGGTGCCTCGCTGGAGTATGGGACTGAGGGTGCCTCGCTGGAGTATGGGACTGAGCTGGAGTATGGGACTGAGGGTGCCTCGCTGGAGTATGGGACTGAGGGTGCCTCGCTGGAGTATGGGACTGAGGGTGCCTCGCTGGAGTATGGGACTGAGGGTGCCTCGCTGGAGTGTGGGACTGAGGGTGCCTCGCTGGAGTATGGGACTGAGGGTGCCTCGCTGGAGTATGGGACTGAGGGTGCCTCGCTGGAGTATGGGACTGAGGGTGCCTCGCTGGAGTATGGGACTGAGCTGGAGTATGGGACTGAGGGTGCCTCGCTGGAGTATGGGACTGAGCTGGAGTATGGGACTGAGCTGGAGTATGGGACTGAGGGTGCCTCGCTGGAGTGTGGGACTGAGGGTGCCTCGCTGGAGTATGGGACTGAGCTGGAGTATGGGACTGAGCTGGAGTGTGGGACTGAGGGTGCCTCGCTGGAGTATGGGACTGAGGGTGCCTCGCTGGAGTATGGGACTGAGGGTGCCTCGCTGGAGTATGGGACTGAGCTGGAGTGTGGGACTGAGGGTGCCTCGCTGGAGTATGGGACTGAGGGTGCCTCGCTGGAGTATGGGACTGAGGGTGCCTCGCTGGAGTATGGGACTGAGGGTGCCTCGCTGGAGTATGGGACTGAGGGTGCCTCGCTGGAGTATGGGACTGAGGGTGCCTCGCTGGAGTATGGGACTGAGGGTGCCTCGCTGGAGTATGGGACTGAGGGTGCCTCGCTGGAGTATAAGGTATATACTGGTGATTGTATATGTTCAGAATACAAACAAGATATTTTTCATTTTTTTGAAACAGCAGTTTCATTCATGCATGGCAAGCAACTGAAGACTTTAAAGTAAGCATTTGTAGTCAAACCCATACAAAACAATTAAATGCTGAAACTGTAACTCTAAAGTACTGCCAGAGTTATTCCATACAACGTAAACATGAAATAAATTATACAAGTAGGCACTTTCAGTTGTGGACATTTAAGGTCACTTTGGACATTACCAGCGTTATGTTTATATTTAGCAACTTTAGACACATTTTTATATTTTTGTGCATACCACAAGTGTTGTACCCTAAACGGTTGTTAATAATTTCATATTCAACTCTGAGTCCCTAAGCCCCATCAAATATCAGTTACACACACTGTACTCTCAGTGTATTTATAGATATGCACATTCAGCTTTCTATGTGACATGCACTCAGTGCATACAGTCTATTATAAAACCATATGATTGAATGTAATGATTAGTTTAAGAGAAATATGGAAAGGTAGTCGCCAAGCAACTTCAACCAATAATATTTTCATATCCCCTAGATTCCAAGTATCCATAGAGATGTTTAGATTCCAGTTCCTTCCGTCAAATAATTATTGAGTTAACTTTATCTCAACAGTACTAGTTATGGTCAAAATGGCTTCTCTTTATAAATTCCGTTAGTATACTCGGTATGCATGTATCACATTCCTGCATAGCACCTGCCATAGGTCAATATTTCATAGGAACATGGGGGCATTCATAGGTCAATATTTCATAGGAACATGGGGGCATTCATGGGTCAATATTTCATAGGAACATGGGGGCATTCATGGGTCAATATTTCATAGGAACATGGGGGCATTCATGGGTCAATATTTCATAGGAACATGGGGACATTCATGGGTCAATATTTCATAGGAACATGGGGACATTCATAGGTCAATATTTCATAGGAACATGGGGGCATTCATAGGTCAATATTTCATAGGAACATGGGGGCATTCATGGGAATTCAAAGTGTGACAAGTACAACCACTAATCTAAAAAGGAAACAAATTTGCTAGAAAAAATACAGAAATATTCACAGAACACTTTTAAGATACATTCTAATACCCTAAAAGCACATCGATAATTCCTCACTGAATCCATAGGATATGAACTATCTGAAAAAAAAAAGGTAACTCCTTGGGTATGCTTAAACACGATTAGTATGTATTCCACAAGGGCTTCAAAGGTCCCCCATGCATAGAGAGACACATGTCTTATACTAAGATTCATAAAATATTGATTTGCTAATCTGGGTTCTATGGCAGAGGAACAATTGTGTATAGAAACATTCATATTACGCGTAACTCGTTTAATTCTCCGAGCGTGACGTCATCAAGTGAATATGGAGGCGAAATAGCGGTCTGGATTACGCGAGACCATATGAGGTTGGAGTGTTAGTAGAAAGTCCACATCCTGTACAGAACGGATTCGAAGAAAGGGTATTCTTGCGGTAAGGTAAGGCATCCTCTAAGCGTAATGAAACCTTCACGTTTGTACCTTCTGCTCTTTGACTCTTAAGTAACCATTTCCTAGCGATCGGTCGAGTAGTGTAAGCGACAGCGCTTAGCGCACGTTGCGACATATGAACTCCGAGTATTTGACATATGTCGTTCCTCCGATATCCGTCCTGTACTCATATGTACTTGTATGGAACAACCTTGTTCAGCATGACAATCGTTTCAGTCGTTATTTAATTATTATACCGTACGTACTTGATGAAGCTGTATTAATGTATATGACTGTAGCTTAACTGGTCATGTGTAACTGACAAGTGCCTCGTCCGAACATCAAATGTTTGCGCTTTAAATTTATTAGTTTGTCTTGATTTCTGGCGTAATACGCTCCAGTGATTATTCATTTGTCAATATTGATTTTCTATATATTACTTACAATTCAGTTTACACATACACTTCACTTGTCAGTCAATCATCACACAAGTTCCACACTGAATCTGTATATTGCCAATATTCTCTCCATGCACGTGTGATTATATAATTTATCTGATTGTATTCACACATTTCAACTCGACATTAGATTGATCTATATTAGTTTTCCTTTTGACCCCAACTTGGCCTTGTGCTTTTTTGCATGTGTCACTTTAATAATAATAATAATAATAATAATAATAATAATAATAATAATAATAATAATAATAATAATAATAATAATAATAATAATAATAATTATTATTATTATTATTATTATTATTATTATTATTATTATTATTATTATTATTATTATTAAACCAACATTTAATGATGAAATGCGATTCTGCTGATTTGATCAACTTGTCCATATCAGGTCAAAGATATTATCATTGCTTTCCAATATATTGATGTCAGTTTTATTTTTATAAATTATATATATATGACTCCACAAATCTGAATCATGTAATGAAGATAACCTTTTACTTATACAGTAATTGCATAATGTTGTCACGCAAGCATATCCTCTGTGACTGGTTATTGATTGTTGCATTGACCATCTCTCCAGTAATATCTGGTAAGTCACCTTGTACAATAACAATTTTGTGTTTGTATATATTGTGTAACCTTGGTCGGTTGCGTGGAATGTCTTAGAAATAGGACAGCAACAGAATAGATTTAAACACACCGGATTTCATAGAATGCTAAGTGAAAGTACTGCTTTAGGATGTACTGGATTTTCTTAGCGTTTTTGTGGATTTTCGTTGTAATTGAATATAATCAGTGCAGGAGCAATAAAGTTGTGACTTATGACTAAAATTTCTGATTTCATAGGAAGGTAGGACTGTGAGATAGCTGGTAATATAGGATGCCATCCAATGACACAACAGTGACCTCACCTGGTGAGGTATACAAGTGGCCAATGGTGATATTTTTAATTACATAAATGGCATTCACTATGTCACCTGCTTTAAGTCAGTGTCAGATGGCACCACTGTATGATGCATATGATCTGACCACAAAAGTAGCCGTCACCTCATGCTATATAGTAGTGTCAGGTTACGGGTGGATGGAATGGTGCGAGCACTACTGAATAATGAGGGGATGTGTAAACAATCATTTTGGGTCATTTGATGACATGAAGCATTGTACTGTGGATTGTCTGCTATGATTGGAATGTACATATATCAGGTGAAAAGGGTAATCCCCAAGTTGTGTGGTGGTGCAATATGGTGTCCCATGTTGACCAGTCAGCAGATCCTCTGACAGAGGGAAGCCTTTACTGTGTTCTTGGGAGGTGGGAATGTTGTGGGTGTGTAACCTTTCCTCAGAGATACACATGAAGTAGAGCAGTGGCCCATTCCAAGTGCAGTGTGTGTTTCACATGTGTTGGTGGGAGTGAAGGTACACCTTATTGCATCGTAATTGGTGACATGATTGTAATCAGTTGTTTGCCTATCTCTCTCTACTAGAACATGTTGCTTTAATGGGGAAGTTGGAAATTAAGTGTGCAAATGCTGAAAATAATTTTGGAAGTGTAGTTTATGACTGGTACCACAACAAGCAGTTTCTGGAGCAGGTCAATCCTCCACTTTTTCAGTATGTAAAGAATAATGTAACTTTGGAAGATTCAGGAGAGTATGCCTGTGTTAGCAAACAAGGAGAAGACAGTTCTACGATCATAGATGTAATAGTTGAAGGTACGTTTTGATGTATCTCTCACTATCTGTTACAAGAATAGGTTGATATCATGTGACTCCCATGTGATGTGTTGTTTGTAGCTACAGTACACCTTGGTGCGACACTTCCCTTAACATGTGGTGACCAGTCTCCATTCAGATGGTACAAAAATAATACTTTGCTTAGCGCAGTTGGGACTGACTACACAATTACAGTACAAACATGGCAAGACGGCACAACATACACTTGTGTAGCGGGAGAGGGACAGGACAAGCACACACACGTTTATGTAAAGATTAATGTGGATGAGAATGGAATACCAACTGTCGATCCATCATCTATTGGTCAATCACCAGTCAGTCCATCATCAGTTGGTCAATCACCAATCAGTCAATCACCAGTCAGTCCATCACCAGTTGGTCAATCACCAGCCAGTCCATCACCAGTTGGTCAATCACCAGCCAGTCCATCATCAGTTGGTCAATCACCAGTCAGTCCATCATCAGTTGGTCAATCACCAATCAGTCAATCACCAGTCAGTCCATCACCAGTTGGTCAATCACCAGCCAGTCCATCACCAGTCAGTCCATCACCAGTCAGTCTGTCGTCAGTCAGTCAATCACCAGTTGGTCTGTCGTCAGTCAGTCCATCACCAGTCAGTCTGTCGTCAGTCAGTCCATCACAGCTGCCACTCAAAGCAATTATTCCACCTATCATTCTTGTTGTGCTGATCGCAGTGATAGTTGTACTGGTTGTACTGGCATTGTGTGTTAGGTCCTTCAGGAGCTCTAGGACTCAGCAAGTTCCCCCAACCATCTCCCCAAAACCATTCTACTATCCTACCTACCCTGACCCGGAAAAGGGAATAAGCCAGCTGGAACAGGGAGGAGTGTCTCGACCCAACCATCTTGACATACCACCACCTAAGCAGTTCACCTTTGATGAGCAAGAAACTACTTCCACCCAACCTTCTTCTTCCACACTGTCTAATAAGGAACTGGTTACACCCGAAAAGAGAAACGTAACATTTTACAACAGCAAGGTTACCCAACTGCTTTTCAAGTATATTTTGAGAGAAAATATGGCTGATTATGCCACAACTGATCTCTCTGACGATGACCTACCTGGTATATCAACTTCCACTGTAACACCGCTCTGAAGGCAAGTAGGATGTGACCTATTTACCATTCCAGTCCCCAGGCACTGGGATCTACTAGAAGTTTCCCTATTTCCCACCTGTATATATATATGTATGTATAACATTGTAACAATCCAATTGTGTTGGACTTATTTTGCATGACAAATGTTTAATAAGTAATTGTATTAAATACCTATGCATTGAGCGTGACCAGTTTCCATAGTAACGCGTGGGAATGTAAATTCAAGAAGGCTCGCTTTAGGGTGTTTGGATGTGACCAGGTTTAGTTACACTTTCATTGTCAGAGAGTAAAGTAAATAGGGAAAGTCTGATCTAGTCTCTCAATTATATATATATATATAGGGGAGGGGATGAATTAGAAGTTATACGGATTGTGTTTATCCATGCTTAACCTGAATGTATGTTTCATTACTCTTTGTACAGTGCTACATGGGGCAATGTAGCCCTATATTGTGCGTCCAGCACATGATGCACTTAAATCAACAATAATAATAATATATATAGTTACACTATTACATCCATTATATGGATGATGTCTCCAATTGCAACACTATGAATTACATTAAGATGGAATACATGACTATTTATGTACAAAAATTATGTAATTTAATGGTAGAAACTTTAGTGATAATAAAATATAATTACATCACTTTGATAACCAGATATTGACATCTTTAAGCCCTTTATTTACAAACATTATCTTTGGCCTAGTCATGGGAAACTCTCCTCAGAGATAATCTGTTGCATACAAAAATTTAATTGCCTGGATGAACATACGTTATGTAGGGAAACTTTAAGGAAATGATTTAAATATATCCATATTAGGAGCAATATGTAATGGGAACTATAGGGATTTTCCCTTTAATGCTAGCTATCTCAGTGTTATAAAAGCAAACACTATACAGACTAGCACATTCAAGTACTGCTTAGAGCAATCAGTTAGATATATATAGCGAGTTGAAATTCCGAAATAGTCTCAAATATCATGTCATCTACACGTTTGTCCAGTTTTATCTCAGTCATGTTCTCAGTGACTTTATTTACATTGCAAAATGGCTCATCAGCGCCTAGTCCGATGTCGACCAGAAGATCGTCGTGTTCACGACCTATTGTTAACGAAATAGAAGGAGCTGTTCATTTTTTGATGCACGCACAGAAATTTGAGGTGCGATGTGGTGTTGGAAATCAGATTGTATTACCAAATGGAGAGCTAGGGAGTGATAGAATTGGGGGTCCAAGAAGGGAAGAGTTTTTCGTTGCATTTCTTCACGAAGGCGAATACAAGTGTAAATGCGGCGATATAAATTCCAGCTCCACCCTTTTAACAAGTTAGTATTGCGCAATCTATATCTCTTACAGCTATATATACGCATACCTAGGCCTTAAGCTAGTATTTAAGTAATTTATATATCTCGTGCAGGTAAACCCACATTTGAAACAGTCATAACAACATCCCTGGGTGCATCAGTGAATCTTCCGTGTCATGTTGAGATACACCATTCCCTTCGCAAGGACATGTGTATCGAGTGGAGAGTGCGTCCGTTGGGTGGAATATGGCGGAGCGTCAATTTCACAGAAGAACGATTCAACTTGGGTGCCGAAGGGCGAAATCTAATCATCCAAGATGTTCAAAGTGAGTAATTGGATGTAGTGCCAGTGTCGTGTCATTCACTTAGTATGTTGATTGTGATATAGAGGACGACCTGAGTGTTTACAGATGTAGAGTAAAGAGTGTGTCTGGACAGACCTTTAAGGGGGATTTCCCCGCAGCCCAGCCGATCCGTTTGCAGGAAAGTGGTAAGTTAATCTCGAGACAACAGCTGTCAATGTGCACACATGCCTGCCTGTCACTCAGGCTGTATCATCTCATGTAATATATACCATATACATGTATGGACCTAATATATAAAACCAGGATAATGGATATTTTACTCCTAAACTGCTTCACTGTGTATGTAGAGATGAACGTTATTGGTACCATAGAGGAGAGCCATGGAATGTGTTTGAATGTTGTTCGCCCAGGAGGCCACTTGGAAACACACTGTAAATCTGCTGGTCCCATTGAAGTGAAGGAGGGAGATGGCACATTGTACAAGTGCTTCATGAAGCAGACAGGAGGCCAGTGCCAGTAAACAGAGACAGAACTAGACTTTTTAATAAACTGTTTTTAGAAACATCCACATTTGTGTATAATTTTTTATCTATAGGTATAATTTTTATATCTTATTTATTTAATATATTTATGTTATGGTTTTCATAACAAGACTTTTATATGTAACATTTCTTATTAGCAAACATGTTTGCTTCTATTTTATAAAAACTTAAAAATATGCACAAAGTCATCTGACAGTCACACTAGATCCTCTAATGTTTCTTGCTGAGAGTTATTGGAAGTGTGGTCTGGCCGTTGGGGCCCAGGGGAATCCCTTTCCTCCTCCCTAGTTGGGACAGGAGCAGTAGTTCTTTGTCTGTCAATGGACTCGAGCGACATTTTTGCTAAATAATAATTAAAGTCGGGATGAATGTCTGTCACATGTTCAAATCTACTTTGATGCTCTGCCTCTGTTCCATTTTGAAAATTCGGTTCAAAGGATTCCGACGACATCATGTGACCTCCAGGGTAAGTGGTCACACGCTCTTCCTTTTCTGGTGACTCGTCACCATGGCAACCATTACAAAAGGAGATACCCATGGACCTACACCTTCCCTTTCTCCTCGGATGCAGCAGTAGATAGTACAGAATCATGCACAGCATTCCTAGGAGAAATAAGCTGATACTGAGTGTCACTATGAGAGGACTAGGCCAGGTTAAGTAGAAGAAGTGGTACAACAGTAAAGCTGTCATATTTTCAATGAACATTAGGACGTAATAGAAGGTTATACGATATCTTGTTTTTCCACTCTTTAAGTTGTAAAATGCAAAGAGTTGCACTATGCCTGTTAGTCCATAATAGTAGACCCAGAAGGCCTTTACCACAAAGTTTCTAAAGCATGTCTCACAAATAGATCTATCTTGTGGTTCAGGAGCAGTGGTCTCCTCCTCCGGATGGGGGTCCGTGGGGATGGGTCGTTGGGAGAACACCCATATCCACATGAAGACATAGTGAATCCCTATCATTACAAGTACATAAAACCCTAACACACTGGAGAAGGCACCAAATGCTATTGCACGAGCAAAACACGTCAGTGAATACCAAAGAAATACAAGCACTTTAGCAATCTTGGATTGGTGCACGTCTCGAGTGGAGAGAAGGTCATTTGAGGCAAAGAGCCACAGCACTAGCAATGCAGATCCTGAGGAGACGATCAATCCAGTCACACTAACAGCAGTCACGTGAGTGTGTCCTGTGTCGTGTGAGAGGAGGAGGTGTATGCAGAGGGTGACCTGAAGCATCGTGTGGCACATCGTCAGGAGGTAGCGGACGAGGTCCGTGTCTCTCTTTATGTGTTCATAGAACTGACTGTTGTATATACTGGCCACTGAAGCCACCTTGTAGTACCTAGATATATGATACACACATATAAGCCACCTTGTAGTACCTAGATATATGATATACACATATATGATTTGTACGTATACATATGTATGGCACATCTTATATCAATTAAGACTATGTACATGATTACGTTACAAAGTCTGAGGTATAATTTCCATGAAGTGACTTGATGTGTACTACAAATAACTGCACAGTGCAATCCTAACTTATTGCTCTTGTTACACATTTTATGATATCAATGCAATACATTCAATGGTTCAATAGTTATTATTTCTTACATTAACAACACTATATAGCCATTTCATATGCTGATATAAACACTAAGGTGTTGCCATGGAAACTATCTACAGTTGGTGACATTGTGTGGTTGAGTGGGCTGGTTTGCAGTCAGAGAGTAATCATAAGAGGAGGAGTGACCAGCCAGTCCTGACCAATGTACACAACTACATCTCACCTGTATGTGAGAGGGTCAGTGGGAGACCATTGTAAGGCTATGAACAATGGCCCAAATGTACACTAAAGACTTTAGTCTACTTAACCACTACCGTTGACCTGATGCAGATAACTGATTGGGGGAAATCCTAGATTTATCTCTACTAGTCTGTAGCAACAATATTAATAGCTATAAAAAATATACTCCACACATCATGGTGCCATAATTATGGTGCTGAGTATATAGATGTCCTTTCCACTATAGACTTGATAATGTAAATGCTCATCATATGTCAAAGGCTAGGGCTAGCACCTCTTACATATATAGACCTGTAAATATGTACATTTATGTACTGGTTCACATGACACACTCACCTCTGTATGGGACCCAGCAAAATGAGATGACACAAAACTGCTATCCAATTGAGCCTAGGCTTGTAAACCAAGTCCTTGTGCTTGGTGTAGTACGTATCATCACGCTTATAGAGACCTAGTGACAGAGCAGAGATGACGTATCCTGGCAGTATGATGAGTATCAGAGAGATGGAGAACTCTCCGTAATATCCTGCTGGAAATAGCACACCTAGCAGAACCACATTCATCACCATCTCAACCACATACATGATTGCTAGCACTGTCAGCCACACTAAGATGCAGGCTGCTACTAGTCGCCTGGGCGTCTCTTCAGCGGTCTTCCCCCTCCCCCTGTCCACCTCCTCGACGGTCTCCGGATCCGCCCTAACAGGACTCCAACATACTCTATCATTTAGCTCGTGATTACCCTGCAAGCTACGCGTGGCAGTAGACTCGTGCGGTGCTCTTGCGGCATAGTCTGTTAACCTGCTCGGGGAATGGTCCTGCTGGTGGGGCCGGGGGAACCTCTCCACGGACCTGCTCGCCGGCTGGTCCCTTATTCGCCCCCCTACCGCCTGCAGCAGCCGCTGCTCCGAATAGGCGCGGTATTGCTGACCGCTGGTCGGCCGATGGTCGGACTGTAGGGGGAAATCAGTAGAATGATGGAAGACAGTTGGATAATGGGATTGGGCAAGCGAACGATCTCTTTGCTGCGGTACTGTTGCGTTAGCGTAACCCATCTCTTGTCGACCAGGATTAATATTGGGGCTGTGGTATTCTACGCCAATGTGTTGAAGTGTGGCTTGACGTAGATCAACTTTTCTCCCGATCGGTTTTTCGCCAACCTCCATCGCTTCCTGACTGGAACTATATGAATAATCGCCGCTCTTCCCTTCCGCGTCTTGTCGCTCCAATGCGCAAGGCAGGGTTGGGGCCTGTTCTTGTACGAGACCCTTCTCCATGTAGTGGTCGCTGGCACACGTCATGGGAGGGTCGCATCGCTCCTACGTCTTATAAATGGGCGTCTGCTACGCATATTCCAATAGTCGTGTCAGATTCCAAACCAACCTCGGGAGACACTAGATCATTCGCGAGGGCTCCGACAAGTCGTGAGGTTATATAAGCGAGTAACCGATACTTTGTTTTTAGAAAATGATATGTCCAATATAAGAAAACAATCTACATTATTAAATTAATGAAATAAAATACTTTGTATTCCAGCTATATATAAGGATAACTCGCCAGGAAATGGTTGTGGTTTAAGCTGTGCTTTGCACTTGCTGCTGAGGCATTCTCAAACGCTCTGTAATTCTCTTGTTTACTTCTTCATAATCGTTCTTGAAAAACAGAAATATACATACAGCTACTTGGAATATACGTACTTCAGGGACATCTTTATTGCAGGAGTTACCTCGTTAAGCAATCCATTGAGAACCAAATCTCTAGCCAACTGCTCAGCATTATCTCCTATCCAGCATACATAATGAATCACTTTGAAAATGTCTAGTAGACATGATTGGGGATTGAGAACTTCACTAGCCAAGAAGTCAAGGGACAGATGTCACCTCTTTTTGATCTAGTGATGAAGGCCCTAGATTGGGCTGAAATGTTTGGTTTGGTGACAATCGACATCTGTCTCTCGATTTCTTGGCTAGTGAAGTTCTCAATCCCCAATCATACATAATGGATCACCTCACATTCAATTGAAGAGCCAATGTATGTAGAGTGGTTAGTGGATGTACCTTCAATTAGCTCAGTTGTCACATTTCTCTTCATTTTATCTTCCAACAAAATACGAATATGCAACTATACAAATGTCAGGCAAGTGCTTAAATGAAACAGGGCAGTTACAAAACCTGACCATACCGTCTTTTTATCTGCTTCAGATTTAATTTCACAAGTCACTGATTGGATCTGAAATGGGAACAGTAGAGCTATCAAGGTCGCCTCAGCTCAACAGCTTCATCTACTTACTCTCCTTGGCTCTGGATCATAGGATTTCTTCTTCTTCTTTGGACCCGTCTCTATGCCTTTGGCAGCTAATTCTTTAGGAGGTGGACCAATCGGATTCTCTTCTTCAAACAAGTAGTAGAAATCACATCTGTACAAAATAACTTTTATATGAGCAGTCAGATGACAGTCATGTGACAGTCATGTGACAGTCATGTGACAGTCAGATGACAGTCATGTGACATTCACCTGATATCTTCAAGAAACCTCACATAGTCTAAAGGAGGCTTGTCTGTTCCCCTAAAATTAACAAATATGTCTGGATTGGTTGACCAAGCTCAGTTTACCAGACTAACTTGAAATGCTTCACTTTGTCTCCTTTCCCCACTTCAGCAGACAGAATTAGCTTGTCTTCCACGCTCCTCATGTAGTTTCCATCAATCTTCTTTGGAAGACGAATACCAGACAATGTACGCAAATTGTGCAGCTACAGGAAGTAGAAAGTGGCTTTACAGGAAGTAGAAAGTGGCTTTACAGGAAGGAGAAAGTGGCTTTATAGGAAGGAGAAAGTGGCTTTACAGGAAGGAGAAAGTGGCTTTATAGGAAGGAGAAAGTGGCTTTATAGGAAGGAGAAAGTGGCTTTACAGGAAGGAGAAATAAGCTACAGGAAGTACAAGATTTACAGGAAATGTGAGGTAATTAACACTTACTTCCCAAAGGACAGAGCTTTTGACAAGCTCTCCGGCAGTTGGTCTCTTGTCCGGATCGGGATTGAGACAGGCTGCCACAAAGGACTATATACAGCATAGGGAGAGGAGAAAGTAGTGTTCATCTGGTTCATCCGTTATACACTCAAAAGACAACCTTCCTAGTCGGGTCCAGTCCATCCAAGGCTTTCTTTATAGTCTCTGGCTTCAAGTGATGGTCGCCGTCCAACAAATTCCACTTCATCATCTAAACATTATATCAACCAATAAACATGTGATTATCATGTGACCATCACATGACATGACCCTACCTCCAAAACACAGATGCCAAATGAGTACATGTCTGATGACGATGATATATGGTCACTTCCTAGCACAGGAGGAATAAATATGGCTGCTGTCACAACAAATGGGCTGGCTGTACATACCTGCATATTCTGGTGCAATGTAGTGCAGCCATCTTGTTTCTTCACTCTTAGTCTTCACATGTTGATGTATGGCATCAGGAGACACTGAGAAAGGGTGTGGCCTGTTAAACTACCATTATGACAGGGTTCTCCTCACTTCATTACCTGCTCCTATTTTTACTAGACCATCATGCTGAATGAATATGGTCCCCAACGTGAGGTTGCCATGGATAATCTCCTTCTTGTGAAGGTAACTATTAAGTGGACATGAAATTGAAACTATTCAAGTATGCACTGCATCTACCAACATACCAGAGAGCAGACAATATCTGACGACACCAACGTTTCCATGGAGTTTCCTATAAAGATGATTCATTACATAAAAGCAATACGTGGTCACGTTGCTGTTAGATGTGTGTACTTTGTTGGCTTTCTTTGCCTTATCCCCTGCAAGTGTGTTGCGACGTTTTGTCTTTAAAAATTGAAGCAAAGATCCTGAAGTCATGTACTCAGTAATGAAGACCAACTACGTAAAGACAATGGTCACATGACAGTCACATGACAGAAGTCTCCCTTCTGCGATACCCACCCTGTCCTGGTTGTCTGAATCCTTGTCCAACCAGAAGTCATAGAAGGTGACAATGTTGCGATGCTAACAGACCAGCAAGAGTAGTCACTCAGAGACAGTGAGAGAGGGGGCACTTTAAAACTCACTTTAATGTTTATTAATTTGTTTAGTATACAACTCAGTCTCTCCTACATACATACAGAAAGTTTACGATTACAGGCACAAGCGCGTACGTAGTTACCCTATTGTCTACCTACCCTATTGTCTACCTACCCCGTGGTCTACCTACCCTATTGTCTACCTACCCTATTGTCTACCTACCCTATTGTCTACCTACCCTATTGTCTACCTACCCTATTGTCTACCTACCCTATTGTCTACCTACCCTGTGGCCTACCTACCCCGTGGTCTACCTACCCCGTGGTCTACCTACCCCGTGGTCTACCTACCCCGTGGTCTACCTACCCTGTGGTCTACCTACCCTATTGTCTACCTACCCTGTGGTCTACCTACCCTATTGTCTACCTACCCTGTGGTCTACCTACCCTGTGGTCTACCTACCCTATTGTCTACCTACCCTGTGGTCTACCTACCCTATTGTCTACCTACCCTGTGGTCTACCTACCCTGTGGTCTACCTACCCTGTGGTCTACCTACCCTATGGTCTTGCTTCTGCGTCTTGCGCTGAGAATACCGCACTTCATTCCAGACCACTTCCATACCTTCGTCCGTATCTATAGCCAAATAGGCCGCGTCTGTCCCGGGGACTTCTCGTTGGCTTACCTTTGGAGTCAAAGGAAACAATTAAAAGTTGAGCCATTTGGGTTCTAATTGTTAAAACTCACTGCCAAAGACATCTTATTCCAACGCTTGTTTTTGCTGACTTCTAAGACTTTTTCGTCTTCCTCGTCCTCATCTTCAGCGAGCTCTTGACCAAATTTAATATCGGCCGAATCTTTCGTTTCCGCCATTTTAATGCATTAGGTAGTAGCCATATTTGAAGCACGTGACCATTTCCAAGGCTGGGGGTGTGGCACTATGGACTTTTTGCACTGTATATTGAACAATCTCTTCCAGTTTCAGTGAATGCACAAAAGGATATTAAACTCCACTGCAGGAACATTTGTCAGTTTTAGATATGCAATGTGTTTTGTTAATAGATTGCATGTGCATGATTGATGCAGCAGTGATATTCGGAAATGTAGCTACATTTTATGATAATATTGTTAGACAACTACAATTATCTAACATCTACACACTGCACCCACACACTGGATTTCGCAATTATCAATTAGTCAGCCATTTTTATCGATGCATTAGCCGCAGGTTTCCTCATCAACTCCAGAATGGCCTCTTCGTCAGAAGATGCAATAGTCGGCGAGACTGTGGCACTCGACAATGCTACTAACGCCAGCGCACCCGGTCGTCAAGCGGCTTCCTTCGAAGGACTCATGACGGCTTACATAGCCCTGCTGATAATGTCGCTGTTACCTATCTACATCGGAGCCCTCCGATCAGTTCGCTTCCACGGTGATTTAAAGGTTAGCATGCAGGAGAATGACAGTAAGATGTCAGCAGAAGGCGTACTATGCCTTGAGTGGGGTGATGTGTGCAAAACCGATATATGGTCGACCATCTTTATGTCCAAGTCACGTGGGTACTTGTTGGACTCTAACACAATGAAGGGTTTTGTATATCAACTAGACATATGTATATCTCCATATCTATGTCCTTTAAATATTTTACTGTAGAAAAAAGGAGAAAAAGCATCAGACAACATCACGGCCAGGGATGCCATGTTCTACCCTTTGTACGCCAGTGTGGCACTCTTTGGCCTGTACATCTTCTTCAAGTTTGTCCCCAAAGACATCATCAACATGGTACTAGGAGGTTTCTTTTTTGTGGTGTGTGTTGGCGGCTTGGCGAGGACCCTGAGGTTGGTGGGAGCCGGGAGTACAGGCAACGTGTGTAACACTTGTCTTTTCTGCAGTTTATTTGCTGATCCGATATTTCACAAACTGTTTGGTACCAAGTATCCAGAGTACAAGCTTTCCTTCACAAAGAAGTTATCTGAAAAGGGAGATCCTAAAGGTGTGTGCCTCGTCAGTATATAATGGAAACACAAACCAAATGTTGTCTCTTGTACCTCCCCCCTCCCAGAGGTAACTTCAATGGAGTTTACATGGAGCGATATTCTTGTGTTATTGCTGTCAATTGTAATTGGTATTTGGCACCTCATCACCAAACACTGGATCCTAAACAACGCCTTTGGACTAGCCTTTTCACTGAATGCAGTCGAAATGGTTTCTCTCAACAAGTCAGTCCGTCATACATAAGTCATTATATAGTAGAATAAGTCATTATACAGTAGAATAAAATAGAGTAGTCACTCTGAAATATATGTAGTTGGCCGTACTTAAGGATTTCTATATTGCATCACCTCTCTAAGTTCAGCTGCCCCCAAGCCAAGCGCATTAGACTGGTTTCACTTGGCTCACATGAAATGTCTCTTTTGTCCACCTGCAGTGTCAAGGCAGGATTCATTCTGTTAGGAGGACTATTTATTTATGATATATTTTGGGTGTTTGGGACTGATGTCATGGTAACCGTTGCCAAGTCACTAGAAGCACCCATTAAATGTGAGTGTATGTCAAGTGGTTTGCAACATCACACAGCACTGTCTATATACTGTACATATGTAGTAACGTCACACAGCACTGTCTATATACTGTACATATGTAGTAACGTCACACAGCACTATCTATATACTGTACATATGTAGTAATGTCACACAGCACTATCTATATACTGTACATATGTAGTAACGTCACACAGCACTGTCTATATACTGTACATATGTAGTAATGTCACACAGCACTATCTATATACTGTACATATGTAGTAACGTCACACAGCACTGTCTATATACTGTACATATGTAGTAATGTCACACAGCACTATCTATATACTGTACATATGTAGTAACGTCACACAGCACTGTCTATATACTGTACATATGTAGTAACGTCACACAGCACTGTCTATATACTGTACATATGTAGTAACGTCACACAGCACTGTCTGTATACTGTACATATGTAGTAATGTTCCCTATGGACTTGCTGGAGAAAGGTATATTTGCGGGCAACTTCAGCATGCTGGGGTTGGGAGATATAGTTATTCCTGGCATATTCATAGCTCTCCTCTGCAGGTTTGATCAAAGGTTAGTGACACAGTAGCTCCTACTGTACAGTGACCACTCCGTATGTGCTCATCTGACTTAGGGAGTTCCCTAGACGATTCAAGCTCTATTTCCATCTTTGCTTTGTTGCTTACATCATTGGTTTGGTTGTCACGGTGATGGCTCTTCACATGTACAATGCAGCTCAGGTGGGATATATTGCTACATGACATGAAAGGGTCACATGACATGAAAGGGTCACATGACCTATTTCTCTTCCCCCAGCCTGCCCTGCTCTACCTGGTGCCCGCCTGCCTGGGACTGCCCTGTGGCGTGGCGCTGATCAAAGGGGACCTGCCAGCTCTACTGAGGTAAGCCTGGGACACCAGTTGTGGTTTGCTTGTTATGATAAGATAAAGCTGAATCACGTCAGCTGTTAGCCAGTTTCCTAGTGACTGTGGTTGCAGCTGATACTGATATATCATTAAGATTGCAAGCTGTTGCAGTTATATGAATTACCCTCTCAGCACTGAAGACCTATTTAATTTTTGGAATCTCTACTAGACACCTTCTCTGTTAAACAGCTGTGGCTGCAGATGTTTATTAGAGTTCTTTCTCAAGAGAATCTTTATCTAAATAATGATATAATCCCAGAATAGTAGGAAAATAGTCCTTGTTCTCCACACTCCCCTCCTCTTCAATAAGCCTTTCATCTTAATCATTACCTGACTCCTCCTCCTGTTTATAGTTTTGAGGATTATCCGGAGACTCCAGAAAGGACAGAAAGTGAAGCAAAAGACAAGTAGAACTTAATTAGATTCATTGCTAGGTATAATTATATTCATTACTTGGCTGGCTATATTATTCGAAAGCCCCGACGCTGAAATAAAGACGTTTTGTTCTCTGCAATCTGACTGAACGATGTTCTCTCTGACGGCAGCGCTGTTCCTGCTACACGCCTTCAGCAAGACCGCATCGACATGTCCTTCTCCGTGTACGTGCTTCGGAGACACGATGAGATGTGTAGACTCGAACATCACCGACATTCGCTTCGCTAGAGTACCATCGAACGTTAGACTATTGTAAGTCGCTTTGGAGTATATGCTCTATTTATTAGTGAATATGTTATATTCTTGTGAAAATATACACATGTCAATTGTATGTATGTATTCATATACCTTACCATATACCTTACCATGGATAGTGGTGAGCTGGGCTATATTTTCAGTAGTTGATTTCTTGTAAGAATTTCAAGTATGCATTTAACTCTATGGATAATGGATGGTCAATCTGAATGTTTAGGACTTCTGTATACGTCTGCACCAACAGCATTGGGAGCAGACACACACCACCCACCCCCCCTCGGGTGGAATGGACACACACCACCCACCCCCCCTCGGGTGGAATGGACACATACCACCCACCCCCCCTCGGGTGGAATGGACACATACCAACCACCCCCCCCTCAATTGAGAGCAGGCGTGGGTTCCCTGCCCTTGAAGCACGTCTCAAGATCACCAATGATGGCACTTAGGGGACTGTGTGTCCTGTAATGTAATTGAGCTGTCTCTTTGTGTAGGGACATTCGACAGAATTCCGAACTGAACAGATTGGAAAGAGATTCCTTTATGAGATATCAGAATGTTAGGATATTGTAAGTTTTGACTTGCCACTTTTCACTGCAGTGCAATGTTATGAGAATGTAATCCGACCATATCACTATTAATGTTTCTGTTAGCAATATACTATGTGAATATACACTCTTTGAGTGATCCAGACAGGGCATTCGTGTTGCCTAGCAACCAGCATCTAGCAATGACTATTCAATTTAGTAGCACTTATTACAGATTCACTTCCCTCAATGCATATACTGCACTTTCAAGTATTCAAAGGGACTTGGCCTAAGATGTGGCACTTTGAAGTAATCGCTGTAAACTTTGTGTTTATGTAAATACATGATATGTGGAGGTTGGAATAATACAAATTGTAATCTATTTAATCATTATCTCTCTCTGATCTGTTGTTTTGACTCTAACCAGTTGTGGTAATTGCACTTATTATATCATTAGGTCAGAGAGGTCAGGGAGGTCAGGGGTCACATTCAATAAGTTTATTATACATGCATATTCTCCCCCTCCTCCTCTCCCACTGCAGACTGTTAATATCTAATGCAATAGAATATGTCCATCCTGAGGCACTCAAGCCTCTGAAGAAAGTTGAATACATGTGAGTTAATGTGGAATAGTGCCCTGGCAGATCTAACCAATAGTTTGTTCTTTTAAAGATATTTGCAAGGTAACAACATCAAAAGAATTCCAAAAGGATTATTGAAATACCAGGGGAAGCTAAGATTACTGTAAGTCAACCTTCTTGGCTTGGCTAGGTTAGAGGGGTGTGGCTGGGGCTAGAGGGGTGTGGCTGGGGCTAGAGGGGTGTGGCTGGGGCTAGAGGGGTGTGGCTGGGGCTAGAGGGGTGTGGCTGGGGCTAGAGGGGTGTGGCTGGGGCTAGAGGGGTGTGGCTGGGGTTAGAGGGGTGTGGTTGGGGCTAGAGGGGTGTGGCTGGGGCTAGAGGGGTGTGGCTGGGGCTAGAGGGGTGTGGCTGGGGATAGAGGGGTGTGGCTAGGGGTATGCCTTCTGGTTAGTTATGTGTCTTTATCAATTGGTCTTTCCAGGTCGCTGTTTAGGAACAAAATATCATTCATTGAAAATGGTGCATTTTACAAGGTAACCAAACTGTCTACTCTATACCTTCACAACAATCGCTTGCAAAGTGTGGATCAAGGACTCTTTAAAACAACTATTCACTTGAATCAGCTGTAAGTGCACTCATTTCAAACAAGACAGTCACCTAAGATTACATTACGTTTGCCCTACAGTCGATTGGATGCGAACCCTCTGCACTGCAACTGTTCCTTACTTTGGCTGAGGACCTACCAGCCAGCCCAGACCCAGATTGGACCGGCCTGTACAACACCAGCTCAACTCAGAAACAAGAAAATTGCCACTTTAGAGCCTGAAGATCTGAACTGCAGTAGGTGCACCTGCCAAGCTGTATCCACCAGCTCCTTTTAAGTGCTCTTCATCTACAGGACCGCCAGTGATCCATGAATCTGTCAGCCAAGTCTCTGTTAGTCAAGGGGATCCTGTTACAATTGACTGCAACTACGAAGGCTATCCAGAGCCAGAAGTTAAATGGCTTCACAACAATATTGAGGTGTCCTTCTCTGACAAATATATCAAAATGGATAATGGTTCACTTTATATAACGTCAATGGACGCTGAGGATAAGGGGACATATACTTGCACTGTGACTAATGTATTTGGATCTGTTAAAACTGACGTCAGTCTCACCTTTCTGGGAGATCTTGGTAAGTATCACTTGAAACCAGTATGATGCTGCTAACCTCAAATGTGTCTCTGATAAGCATTTGACGGTCTTCATTCTAATAATTAGCTGCACCAGAAATTGTTGCTGCATCCACAAATATTACCGCAACAGTTGGTTCAACGGCCATTTTGTCCATCAAAGTACGTGCCAACCCAAAAGCTGAGATTACATGGACTAGAAATGGAGAAAGGTTACCTCAAAATGGCCGCTTTCTGTCTGAAGGTGATTTCTACAAACTTAGAATATTTGATGTAGAGTTGACAGACGCTGGAGTGTATACCTGTTTTGTATCAAACAGCCTCGGATCTGCTTCCACTGATATTGTAGTTGTTGTAATAGGTGAGATATGCATACTTGCAGGCATCCACCCACCCATCCATCCACCCACCCATCCATCCACCCATCCATCCATCCATCCATCCATCCACCCACCCACCCACCCATCCATCCACCCACCCACCCACCCATCCACCCACCCACCCATCCACCCACCCACCCATCCACCCACCCACCCATCCACCCACCCACCCATCCACCCACCCACCCATCCACCCACCCACCCACCCATCCATCCATCCATCCACCCATCCATCCATCCATCCATCCATCCATCCATCCATCCATCCATCCATCCATCCATCCATCCATCCATCCATCCATCCATCCATCCACCCATCCACCCATCCACCCATCCACCCATCCACCCATCCACCCATCCACCCATCCACCCATCCACCCATCCACCCATCCACCCATCCACCCATCCACCCATCCACCCATCCACCCATCCACCCATCCATCCATCCATCCATCCATCCATCCACCCATCCATCCATCCATCCATCCATCCATCCACCCATCCATCCACCCATCCATCCACCCTTCCATCCACCCATCCATCCATCCATCCATATCAAATCTCTTACATTAGCTGCACCTGTTGTTGTTGGAGTAACTTCAAATGTGACTGCATTGGTTGGCGGAGATATTCGTTTAAAATGTAAATATTCTGGTGAGGTTTCTCCTCTAATTATATGGATCAAGGACAGAGTTCAGCTGGAGAGTGATGAGCGTATAACCATCTCCCAAGAGGAGGGCCTCCTTGAGGTGAAACAGGTTACACTGAGGGACTCTGGACTCTACACCTGTAGAGTGGTCACAGATCTGTCTTCCGTCTCATACTCTGCCAGAGTCACTGTCAGAGGTAAGTCTACCATGGCAGCCATGTTGGTCTGATGCGGCCAGACCTAATGTTGCACATTAAATGTGGCAGCTGTCATTTGCTGAAATGCGCTCGCTCCCTCTCCAGTGTCCAGACCTCCCGTTATATTTGAGCCACCTCAAGAAACATTTACTGCAGTAGGAAGCGATTTCACACTCACCTGCAGGTTTGTTATAAAGTTGATTTAATGTAGCCTATTTAGGCAGTGTATGTAATCTCTGCCTTTCAGAGCAAGGATGGTAGATCAGTACTTTTGGGAGTTTCAGGGAAACAGACTTGAGTCCTCTAATCGCATGCAGTTCTTCAGTAATGGGGAAACACTTGTGGTTAGCAATGTGCTAGATAGTGACGAAGGTCGCTATACCTGTTTAGCTGTTAATACTGATGGTCAATCAGAAGCATCAGCTCTTGTATCAGTCATTGGAGATCTCATATCCTGTGAAGGTAGGGTGTGGCTTGTGGGTGTGGCTTGTGGGCGTGGTAGTCATAACTTTACTCGTTCTCTGTAATCTCTCAACAAGGTATCATTACTGTGGAGGAGCTGGGAGCAATCAGGCGAGATATTGACACTGCTTACCGGCAGACAAAAGAGAGGCTTGTTGCTGCACTACAGAACCACACAGCCTCTCCCTCCAAACTGCTCCTTCTACTCAAGTTCCCAACTGAAGGAACTATCGAGCTGTCCATGGCAGCCGAAGTGTTCGAGGAGGCACTTCAAAGGATTGAGACCAACTCAAGTATGAACTTTCAGACACTCTCCAGAAGTACGTAGGTTGTATAACATTGTCTTTCTATTCAATTACCATTTGTGGTTCTGCACTTGTTAGATCAAACTGTTTTGAGTGATTGTGAAATTGAAGTGCTTGGGACACTCAGCGGCTGCAGAGCACCCAAGGAGACAAAGAGCTGTTCTGATTTCTGTTTCCATTCCAAATATCGTTCCTACGATGGCACTTGTAACAACCTTCAACATCCCTACTATGGGTCTGCAGGGATGGCTCTCAATAGACTGATGGACGCAGATTATGAAAATGGAATTAACATTCCTCACGGCTGGTCCCAAGCCAATTATGGTGACCCCTTCAGTCCACCACGGCCCAGCACCAGACTCATATCCACCAGTGTCCTGTCCTCCTCCAACTCCACACCCAACCAGCAACACACTCTTATGCTGATGCAATTTGGCCAGTTTTTGGACCACGATATTGACTTTGCTCCTGTCGTCCCAAGTGACTCTCCCTTTAGGAATGCCAGTAAGTGTGAAGATACATGCAGGAATGAGCCACCCTGCTTTCCCATTCCCATTTCACCAAATGACACTCGGATCAGGAACAAGAATTGTATGTCCTTCACCAGATCCAGTGCAGTTTGTGGTACTGGTTCCAGCTCTGCACTGATTGGCAAAACAGCCTACAGAAGGGAGCAGCTTAATGAGATTACGTCATATGTGGATGCCTCAATGGTGTATGGCAGTAACAAGGTCATCAGTGTGAAGCTGAGGAACCAGACTGGTGGGCTGGGACAGCTCAAGATTGGCCGGGAATCCTCTCCAGGAAAACCCTTTCTGATATTTGACAGCTACTCTTTTGCCGAGTGTCAGCAACCTGCTGAGGAAGGCAGTGAAAGGGTAGAGTGCTTTCTAGCTGGCGACCACAGAGTCAACGAACAAGTTGGTCTCACATGCATGCACAACATCTTTGTGAGGGAGCACAACAGAGTGGCGGCCAGGTTGGCAGAGATCAACCCCCAGTGGTCCGATGAGACCCTCTACCAGGAGGCCAGGAGGATTGTTGGGGCCGAGTGGCAGCACATTGTGTACAATGAGTACTTGCCTGAGATCTTGGGGCCACAGGGGATGGAGGTCCTGGGGAGGTACCAGGGCTACAATGATAAAATGGATGCTACCATTATTAACTCTTTTGCAACTGCTGCTTTCCGATTTGGACACTCCCAAATAATGCCCATCTTTCCTAGACTGAATCAAAACTGGGAGGAGTCTGAGTTTGGGCACCTCCCACTTCACAAAGCCTTCTTCTCTCCGTTCAGAATTGTTAACGAAGGTGGCATAGACCCTCTTCTGAGAGGGCTCGTCTCTACTCCTGTGAAGCAGCGTTCCGGAGATCAGCCTTTTACATCTGCCCTTGTTGAGCGCCTCTTTGAAGAGACAAGCCAAGTGGCACTGGACCTGGGGGCACTTAATATACAGAGGGGGCGGGACCATGGGTTGCCGGGATACAATGCCTTTAGGCAGTACTTTGGCATGCTTCCTGCTGAGACATTTGATGATCTGTCACACGAAATTATCCAATCAGACGTCCGTGACACACTTGAGAACCTGTATGCTCACCCAGACAACATTGACCTGTACGTGGGAGGCGTGATTGAGGAGGTGTTGTCAGGCGCCCAGCTTGGCCCTGTCTTTCTGAGAATAATAGCGGAACAGTTCAGGAGGCTCCGAGATGGAGACAGATTTTATTACGAGAACAGAGGTGAGTGCCTGTTGACATCAATATCCCTTTGTGGTAATCATGTGATAGTCATGTGACTAACTTCATCCTCAGTGGTAATCATGTGATAGTCATGTGACTAACCTCGTCCTCAGTGGTAATCATGTGATAGTCATGTGACTAACTTCATCCTCAGTGGTAATCATGTGATAGTCATGTGACTAACTTCATCCTTGGTGGCACCTCTTCCCTTTGCATTAGGATCATTAACTCCATATCAGTTGGATGAGATTAGAAAGACTTCTCTAGCTAAAATTATTTGCACAAATGCTGACAACATTAGAACTGTCCCAAGAAATGTGTTTTTACTTCAGAATACAGAAGACTTTGTCAACTGTAATGATCTGCCTGAGCCCAATTTAGAGATGTGGAGAGAATGTAGCAGTAAGTGACTATAGTGAAGGTCTAGTGACGTGCATAAGGCCAGTTTTGTCATTATTGTGCAGGTTGTAACAGCGATCGCTCCAAACGATCTCACCTCTTTGAGTCCAACTAATCAACCAACCACCAATTCAATGAACTTATATAAATGAAATATTCTTATTAATAAAACTTGGGTTTTGAATACATTTTTTGTATATCACTACTACAATACAATCTATAACAAACCTTACACTTTTGTGATCCATTTAGCTACTGCAACTAAACATGAATGTTTCATAACACTTCCTTACAGCTAATACAGCTGGTTAACTAGAATAGAGAACAATAGTTCAAAAGATCCATTGATATTCAAGAGTGAAATTGTTTTATTTTTACAATATATATTTTAGCGTCTTATGTATCGGTGGATTTAAAATGCTCTTCGTCGATTGTTGAGTAAATGTGCCCTTCGTTGCACAGAAATTCAACTGCAGACCTGATAAGGAGAGAGAGACATTCCTCACATCATTCAAAACACATTATCAATCTGCCCAATTACTTGATGTTACGTTCATTCATTCCTTGCTGCCCCACCTTCCTCAGAAGCTCATGGATGCTGATGCCTTGGTCAAGAGAGCAGGCGGAGATTGCAGCCAATACCTAACACACAAACCAATATTCTCATTCACTGATAAAATGGCTGCCGACTGTAAAGTCAACACACGGTATAACTACCTGTTGCTGGCATTGGTTCATTCCAGACCCGTAGCTGCCCCCACCGTAGTACCCTGAGGCAGGTGTACTGTTTGCCATAGGTTTACTCATGGGGTTTCCCCATGTATTTTCCCCTGGACCAGCAGCAGGGGTGATTGCATTGTCAGCAAATTGTACAGGCTATAAGCAAGATGGAGAGATAGGGGTTGAGTGAGAGGGTGAGAGGTAGTGAGAGGGTGAGAGGTAGTGAGAGGTGAGAGGTAGTGAGAGGTGAGAGGTAGGGAGAGGGTGAGAGGTAGGGAGAGGGTGAGAGGTAGGGAGAGGGTGAGAGGTAGGGAGAGGTGAGAGGTAGGGAGAGGTGAGAGGTAGGGAGAGGTGAGAGGTAGGGAGAGGGTGAGAGGTAGGGAGAGGTGAGAGGTAGGGAGAGGTGAGAGGTAGGGAGAGGGTGAGAGGTAGGGAGAGGTGAGAGGTAGGGAGAGGTGAGAGGTAGGGAGAGGGTGAGAGGTAGGGAGAGGTGAGAGGTAGGGAGAGGGTGAGAGGTAGGGAGAGGTGAGAGGTAGGGAGAGGGTGAGAGGTAGGGAGAGGGTGAGAGGTAGGGAGAGGTGAGAGGTAGGGAGAGGTGAGAGGTAGTGAGAGGGTGAGAGGTAGGGAGAGGGTGAGAGGTAGGGAGAGGGTGAGAGGTAGGGAGAGGTGAGAGGTAGGGAGAGGGTGAGAGGTAGGGAGAGGGTGAGAGGTAGGGAGAGGTGAGAGGTAGGGAGAGGGTGAGAGGTAGTGAGAGGTGAGAGGTAGGGAGAGGGTGAGAGGTAGGGAGAAGTGAGAGGTAGGGAGAGGTGAGAGGTAGGGAGAGGTGAGAGGTAGGGAGAGGTGAGAGGTAGGGAGAGGTGAGAGGTAGGGAGAGGTGAGAGGTAGGGAGAGGTGAGAGGTAGGGAGAGGTGAGAGGTAGGGAGAGGGTGAGAGGTAGGGAGAGGTGAGAGGTAGGGAGAGGTGAGAGGTAGGGAGAGGTGAGAGGTAGGGAGAGGGTGAAATATATATAGCTTCATTTACAGTTGACTAGTCACTCACAACTGTCATTCCCTTCTTCAAGGCTAACTGAGTGTGGATCACTGCAACCATGTGATGTGTGATCTCATTGAAGTCTCTTATAGGACGAATGCTAAAAGCCACAAGGCTTCTTTGGCCACTGAAGGTCCTAATATGCCCTATAGCCCTGACAATGATACCTTCCCTACAGAGAGGAAAGTGACATAGCTACAGGACTGAAGTACGTGATCACTTTGGGACACTACAGACTACCCACCTGCACTCCGCCCTCATGTTCATCTCTCCTTCAGTCTCCTGGTCATCCAACCACTTCTTGACATCCGAGTAAGTGCCAGTTCGATCATCCAGTTTGTAAGAGACATTTGTACGCGACTCGGTGACACTCATCACTTCTCCGATGAGTGACACCTTCAAGTACACACACACACACATAAATATGCTACACAAAGTGACTCCATCTCCACTCACTTGCCCAAGCTCCACTCCATCCAGCACAAAGTCATTGTCTCCTATTAGTTCAGCATTCTGTATGATGGCTCCTGTGACAGGAATAATGGACTGGTTCCGAGGCTCCTTCTGTGATATTACCAGACAGCTAGTGTGTCACCACCGAATGGAATGATCACGTGATCTAACCTTTTTATCTTCCATTTGACGTGATGGGGATATTCCCACTTCCGATTTCATGAAACCGCCTCCTCCTCCTCCGTATCCGCCCATGTCATATCCTCCCCCACCGAACCCTCCTGTGTCCTGTAAGGATAATTAAGGAAATGAAACGATCACGGACACACAGAGCCAACACATTCCGGTTACCTGATAACCGCCTCCACAGTGCGAACAAGAGGAAAGAATAGAAAATAAATAGATTCATTATACGATCAAACAAATAAATCAGGTACCTCCAAAATTCATAGTGCGATCTGGTACAGTTTCGCGCTTGATCTCACGTGAGACTACACGTGACTAAAAATGGAGTCTACAACGGAGCAGAATTCGAACACAAGTCAAATGTCTTCCCTGACGTCGAGTCCGAGTGCGTCTACGAGAGAATACGATTATATATTGATAGGAGAGAGTTACCAGGTGAAGCGATGTGATGGAACATGGAACGCGGCGGAAATCATTCAAAAGCGAGTACCTCCCGATCAGGAACCCGAGTACTATGTGCACTACGAAGGACGTGAGTTCCCAGCTTACCGGACAGAAACTGGCGCTACCTGTCTGTGATTTAACTAGTTAACAGAAGAATGGACGAGTGGATCCAACTGTCCAGAATCGACCTGTCGCGAGGTCCAGCCTCGGGAAGGAGCGGAAGGGAGGCTCTACCACTCACGCCCGACTCTTCAGCGGAAGGACTGGAACGGAAGATGACGCGGAGACAGAAACAGAGACACGATGAGATCAACCATGTTCAGAAGGTTTGTTGCTTATAATGT
The DNA here is from genome assembly GCA_947172415.1 of Chondrosia reniformis. Taxonomy (NCBI): domain Eukaryota; kingdom Metazoa; phylum Porifera; class Demospongiae; order Chondrillida; family Chondrillidae; genus Chondrosia; species Chondrosia reniformis. The sequence goes on along the minus strand of OX359197.1, from coordinate 7,614,480 downwards.
TCCTTTGATCTTTATCTCTTTATCTCTGTTTGGTCTCCCTCCAGCCGATAGAGGAGATGGATCCCACTACAGCTGCCTTGGAGAGGGAGCATGAAGCACTGACAAAGGTCAAATATATTGACATGATACAAATTGGAAAGTAAGGCTTGTTCTGAGACAGTAGATGTACTCTGACCTTTGACCCGCACCTGTAGGTACGAGATAGACGCTTGGTACTTCTCCCCATTTCCAGACGAATATGGTAAGCAAAGGAGACTGTTTATATGCGAATATTGTCTCAAGTACATGAAGCTAGAGAAGACGTACCAACGCCACCTTTCTGGTTAGTGTCACATCTGCTTTTCAGTGCCAGAATACAGTTGTCGTTATCGTGTGCAGACTGTAACTTGCGTCAGCCGCCTGGAGGGGAGATTTATCGTAAGGGCACTATCTCTCTGTTTGAGGTGGACGGACTGGACCACAAAGTGTACTGTCAGAACCTCTGTCTCCTGGCCAAGCTCTTCCTCGACCATAAGACCTTATACTTTGATGTGGAGCCATTTTGTTTCTATGTGCTCACTGAAGTGGATAAAGAGGGCTGTCACATCGTTGGGTACTTTTCAAAGGTAAGACATTCCTGTTCATATCTTGGTGACACCCCCCCACTGCTTGCCCCTCCTCGAGCAGGAAAAGGAGTCGCAGGAGAACAACAATGTGGCCTGTATCCTAACACTTCCTCCTTATCAGCGAAAAGGATACGGCAAGTTCCTCATTGCCTTCAGCTATGAGCTATCAAAGTTGGAGAACATGGTCGGCTCGCCTGAGAAGCCTCTGTCAGACCTCGGGAAGCTCAGCTACAGGAGCTACTGGACCTACGTTCTCCTGGACATACTCAAAGACACAAAGGGAGCATCCATCAAAAAGTTGAGGTCTGTTATTCTCTCTGCAATCCTCCCCTCAGCCCTAAGGGGAGGGGCTTAGGCGCTGAGGGGAGGGGCTTAGGCGCTGAGGGGAGGGGCTTACCCTGAAGTATTTGTTTTCTGCTCCAGTGAGATGACTGGTTTCACACAAGAGGACATTATTGGTACTCTGCAGTCACTGAACATGGTCAAGTACTGGAAAGGTCACTATGTGATATGTGTGCAGCCAAAGCAAGTTGAGGACCACCTGAAGAGTGCCCAGTATAGGCGTCCAAAGCTCACAGTAGATAGCGACTACTTGCGATGGAACCCATCTCCAAAGAGAATCAAAACAAACAAATAATTAAACACTTTTATTCATTTCATTTGATTCCAACTGTTTTAAGTGTTTCCTGTGACTGCGCTGAGTAATGCGCTAGAGGTGGACCTTTGCAGTAAAATGGTGCAGCTAATCCACTGCTGTTTTGTTGGAGGCGTGACGCAATTCACGTGACCTGAATATGAGATTTCGTAAGGTGTAAACAGCGAGACTGAATTACTTCAGATCTACTTTTAGTCTGGCTTCCCGACTTTCTAAGTTTGACAAAAGAAGTTTTAACGATCAAGAACTCTTCTGAATGCCCTCGACTATGGCCGAACGCTCTGCGAAAGATGATTTCGTAGGCCTAAGACAGCGTTCAGCAAGCGATTCGGACATAATTAGTTCTACAAATGGAGCGCCCCAATCGAATAGTAAGGACGACATCAACCCGAACTCACGAAAGACTGGTGTCAGTCGTTTTCTGTACAGATTGATTCGTCCTTGGAAGTGGCGTAGGAGAAGAAAGCCAGTCAGTAAGAAGATGGAGGAGAAAGCGACAAGTGAGTATGACTGGTCCAGAAGCGCTCAGAGTAGGCCGGTCGCGTTAGATACCTCAATTGTACCATACTTGCTTGCGACGGGACACTGTCAATTGGCACGTTCGTACTTGTAAAGAAAGGTTGAGTATATAATGATCTGTAATGCTTCACAGCCGAGGAGCATGGCTAGAGGACTGCTTTTCATAGTAGACTATGAATGATAGGGTAATGTGTGTTGAGGATGTCTCCTCATTCGGCTCCGCCCACTCATGTCTCCTGAGGAGTGCTATTAGAGAAGGGTAGAACCTAATTAGGGTTAGAACTGTGAGGTAAGGGTAGTACAATATTTGTCATTCCGTGTCTGTTGTAGCAGAATCTATCCAGTGCAATGTGTGTTTGATGTATAATTGGACGGTTCTGCTAATGATTTGACATTACTTGTGACGGTTGTCTGCTGGTCATCACAAGCTGTTGGCATAAGACGGTTTGCTATGCAGGAAGTGATCCTTGTGTTGTAATGGATGTGAATTTCCTGCCAACCATATTAGTTTAGTGTGTCAATATAGATGTCATTTTATGTGGCTTCTGTGTTGGTCCTACCTCCATGTAATTGCACAGAGACTACCTCTCTATGAAGACTGCTCCTATACAGAGACTACCTCTCTATAAAGACTGCTCCTATACAGAGACTACCTCTCTATAAAGACTGCTCCTATACAGAGACTACCTCTCTATAAAGACTGCTCCTATACAGAGACTACCTCTCTATGAAGACTGCTCCTATACAGAGACTACCTCTCCATAAAGACTGCTCCTATACAAGGACTACCTCTCTATAAAAGTATTTGAATTGGTAAAATATTTGTGATATTGAATAGGCAGCCATTTAATGGTTCTGAAATTGGTAATTGTTGCACAATTACCACACGCTTGTCTACGAGCTAAGAAAACAAACTGCCAATTATCCTTGCACAAATAAGATAGTGTTGGTTGGTGCACAATGCCTGAGCGAACAAACATAAAGCTCATTGCGATTAGTGGAAGGATGTGAACTGACAGTTAGTGAGTTAGTGTATGATTGTCACATTTACCCTTGCTGCCTTCTAGCTATTTCAGGAATGTCAGTGATGTAATTAAATAATATGGTATATCTCTTGTTGGACTGTGAATATTGTATAACTTGTGTTATCATTATACTGTTGTACGTGCTCTAGATAAGGACAGGGGAGGCTACATTGACTTTGTCTAAATTTCCTGATATTTAGCTCAACTTCATTTTCATCTTAAATTCTATTATAATGTAGCCATAAGAAAGTCCGTATTGAGTTTGAGGACTGTGTGTTCATACCTTCCAATTCTCTCCCACGCACTTCCATATCCATGCTTTCATTGTCCATGTTGTGTTACTTTCTAGACAAACAGATTACATAATAATATGTCAATAATATGTTATCCTTTAATAAAGTACAAATTTGGAATTGTCCAGTTTTATTAAATTTAGTTATGTAATTTTCCAATTTGTGGACAACTGCATACTTAATGTTGCTCCAATCATATCTTGTTATAGTTACATATTGTACAGTGTATCATATGTGATATTGCAAATATGTGATTGCTTCCTAAAGCAGTGAAGTATCTAATGTCAGACATGCATACGTATGTCCACTACTCTCAGTAACTGTCAGGCAGTCCTATATCGCCACATTACCTGGTGGAAGGGTGGCAGTACTGTGACTGGGTTTGGGTCACTGAAATGATAACGGAATACAGTTAACTTGTAGTAGAGTGAACATTTCTGTTCTTATTGAGTAGCTAGAGGAACTAAAATGTCAATTACGTATGTTTACTATTACTTGATTGACAAGTGTACAAGTGATTACCATATCCATTTAATGTACCAATGTCGCCTTTGATGTGTAGTTCTATATCTTGTGAATCAAATAGCATTTTATAACTTGTTTGTCAAATTTACTAATTGTCCCAGTTAACACTTCAGTTGGCACCAGCCAATCCAATTTATTATACTTCATTTGATATACTAGGCAACAGATTAGTGAATGGGTCAGTGAGTGTGAAGGGGTCAGTCTAGTGAGTGTGAAGGGGACAGTCTAGTGAGTGTGAAGGGGACAGTCTAGTGAGTGTGAAGGGGACAGTCTAGTGAGTGTGAAGGGGTCAGTCTAGTGAGTGTGAAGGGGACAGTCTAGTGAGTGTGAAGGGGACAGTCTAGTGAGTGTGAAGGAGACAGTCTAGTGAGTGTGAAGGGGTCAGTCTAGTGAGTGTGAAGGGGACAGTCTAGTGAGTGTGAAGGAGACAGTCTAGTGAGTGTGAAGGGGTCAGTCTAGTGAGTGTGAAGGGGACAGTCTAGTGAGTGTGAAGGGGTCAGTCTAGTGAGTGTGAAGGGGACAGTCTAGTGAGTGTGAAGGGGACAGTCTAGTGAGTGTGAAGGGGTCAGTCTAGTGAGTGTGAAGGGGTCAGTCTAGTGAGTGTGAAGGGGACAGTCTAGTGAGTGTGAAGGGGACAGTCTAGTGAGTGTGAAGGGGTCAGTCTAGTGAGTGTGAAGGGGTCAGTCTAGTGAGTGTGAAGGGGACAGTCTAGTGAGTGTGAAGGGGACAGTCTAGTGAGTGTGAAGGGGTCAGTCTAGTGAGTGTGAAGGGGTCAGTCTAGTGAGTGTGAAGGGGACAGTCTAGTGATGTAATGTACATGTAATCATTTCCTATTACATTATTACATTAATTTCATTGTATGCATTCCCAATGAAGCCTTTCATATATTCAGAATACTTTCCACATATCATTGATGGAATGTGCTTAAAATAGTCACATACGTATTTGGAATTGACCTTTCAAAGTCACATTTGGCAGGTTCTGGACATTGTCTTCCTCTGCCATGCATGCTACATGTGTACGTATGTTGCACAATTGGAATTGAAACCTGTATGGGATGACAGCTAATGAGTACTCAGCTCATTGTGAATGGCAGTACATGGCTCAGAGCTGCCAGATGTGAATGATAAGAAATACCACAAGTGTTTGGTGTAGTCAATGCACGTATGACTGACATAGGAGCAGTATTTCTTGTTATTAACGCAACTTTATACACTATATTTTCAATATCTTATATTGGGCAGTTGAAAATATAAATTCACTTTGTGTGATGGTACTGAATTGCTTGTGAATGTTAACTCTCTCAAGTGTGGCTTTGAATATATCCTTAATGTGTGTTGTTTGTATTGTGTATTAAATTACTTGTGGTTTGGGTTATCAATTGAATGATAATATCTTGATGCTATGTGAACTACTTATCAAATCATACTCCTCCATTTTAGTCTGTGTCTTGGTCAATTCAAATTCTGCATCTCTCTGTCAGCAGGGAGACTGACATCAGTGAGGCCTAAAGCAGTTACATAGCTTTGCCCCAGTCTCTGGCACTTGAGCTCTCCTCCACTTTCCCTCTCTCACCCGTCCCCTTGTCCTGTTAACGGTCTAATATGTTGCACATACGTATCTAATTACTAAGACTGGTGCTTGTTATACTACTGTCTGCTTCAATGTATGTATGTATGTATATAGATCTGGATAGACAGCTGTCAACAAGACAGGACAGAGCTGAGCTCATTAAAAGAGGAATATTACCGCCGCCTAATGAAGGTGAGAAGGAGTGCCATTTATGTGATATGTACTTAACCCCGCCCCCTCCCCTGATAGACCCCTCCCACACCCCACCCACCACTGATCAGAGACCAAATGCACAGTTCCCAGCGTCAGTAGACTTGTACAGGTCTCCAATGACAGACCCTCTACCAAGGGCAGCCATCACTGACAGCCCCTCCAGGAATGGAAACGAACAAAATGGCCACCTTCCTCACACCACAGAAAGGGGAGAACTGCCTCAAGTCAATGGCACCAATGCTTTACTTGAGCCAAGGACTCCATCGGAGAGTTCAAATCAACAGGAGATGGATAGGTCATACACGGCACCCAATGGTGTTACACAATTACCTCAACCGGAACAAAGAGAAAATATTCTTATCACTCGCAAGAGGTGAGTGATCAAGCCTTTCACTTGTGTACTCCTCTCAGTGCATGATCCATTTCTCTCTTACTCAGTCCTCCAAAGGAGACACCTGACACTCAGGGGAGCACTGCTGAGGAGAGGAACGCTCAAACACACCCCGGCTACTACGTGTTCTCTCCCGACGATGAGCTCAGTGACGAAGACATTTCAGATGATGATCATGACCAGGATATAGGTAAGCCTACCCATTGACAGCCAAACCCTTCACATTTCGTATGCTATAACGAGCTGTGGTCACTAGGTCTCAGCGGATTGGCAGCTAAAGTTATAAGAAATGATAGTGTAGCCATTTTGGCAGAAAGACGACGAAATGAAGAAATAACAAGTATGTCATTACAGAGAGCCCTTCTTTAATGACTACACACTACGTGCCCCTCCCACCTCTCACAGTCCCCTCCCACCTCTCACAGTCCCCTCCCACCTCTCACAGTCCCCTCCCACCTCTCACAGTCCCCTCCCACCTCTCACAGTCCCCTCCCACTTTTCCTATTCAGTTCAGAGCGCCGAAACAAAAGCACAGGTGGAGGCCTCCTTGACCCGGAGGTTGAGTCAGAGACCTTCAAAGAAAGAATTACGAGACAGAAATATTTTTAAAAGTTAGTGCTCTGTCACTGTTGATACATGGTCTACAGTGCTGGTCATTGCTTGGTCACACCTGCGTAGATGACACAGCTGAGGAGATCAGGAAACAGGAAGTAGAAAAAATACGTGGAATTTTGACTCGCAAATTAAGCAGAAGGCCTACTGTTAAGGAATTAAGAGAGTTAAGAATATTACTGTAAGTAATTCTTCCACCCATCCTCTCCTCCTTCCACCCATCCTCTCATCCGCCCATCCTCTCCATCCGCCCATCCTCTCCATCCGCCCATCCTCTCCTTCCATCCATCCTCTCATCCGCCTATTCAGGTTTGCGGAATATGCTGAAGTGATAGATGCTGAGCACTATGACAGGCGAGCCCCAAAGCCGTGGACAATGTTGAGACCCGAAGACAAAGCAGCAATTAGAAAAGAACTAAACGAGTTTAAAAGATATGAAATGGAAGTGCATCCGGACAGCGAACACATGACAAGGTTAGGCACTTTGTGTTTCATATAGCTGTTGATCATAATATTTATTTTTGTTACTTTAAATGCTAATTTGTGTTTCCTGCAGGTTTCATAAGCCATAACATTTCAGAATTATGGGTAAATCCCTTTCATTTTTTCTATCATGGCCACACATTCTGAACACTAAGAATGTTAGTGTCCTGCATTTCACAACTCCTGGCTGGATATTTTGTCTATTTTTGTATTCATCTAAAAAACACATTACACTATAACTCTATATTTTATTGTATTATGTAAATCATTTATTTCTAAAGACTGAATGTAAATAAGGTCATTTCCTTACTTAAATGAACTCAATATAAATGTAAATAAGAAACTTTAAAGGTGTAATACACATATTTGCCATAGTAGGATTAACATTAAGAAGTTAATCCATATAGAGTACCACTGCGATGACTATACCACCTGGGAACACCTCAAAAGTGCAATCTCGTTTCATTATTATTAATAGGTACACCAAACATGCTAATGGACTGATGTAAAGGTAACCCTGAAATAGGGTCGGAGAGAAACAAACATGAGATAGATATAGTCAACGTATTTAACATCAGAAGTTAACATTTAAATAAAAACATTGATAGTGGAAACATAGCTATTATGATCTCCCTTAACTCATGCACTAGGTAGATCATTCCACACATGCTGAACTTGTAAATGAAAATCTTCCATAATTGCTTGATACCAATGGGAGAGATAATAAAGTTTCTTTCACCTCTTGTCCAATACTTATTTTTGGCCTTCAAACATAAAATCTTAACTAAGTCCATCAGAGCCACACCACTGCAGCATTTGTGCACTATTTTGCAACAATGAAAAATTAAATATTGCCCCATCCCTCACCTTGCATGCATTATTAATCTTGCATGCAAGAATTTTGTGCTTTGTGCTGAAACTCTAGGTTTACTGCCTAGTAAAGATATCTTAAGAATTTATCTTTAGACTCTGCTGATAGTGGAACACACTTTGGGCAGTTACTTATATAATTATCATGCCAATCATTGTATAGGTTCAGGTGAACTCTACACCAAATTTATCAAAGTTCCTTAAAATGATTCCAATTTTCAGTTCCACTTTCCCTGTAGCTTCAGTCCTCAGTTTCTGTCGCTGCTGGCTGTTGTGAATGAGGTCCTCGGAGGTCAACTCTGGTCCACCTCCCATAAAGAAAGCTACAACCAAATCAATCTCTCAACTGTAGCCAGGAGACACAGAGATAACACTAAAAATAGAAAATATACTCACATCGGATCTGGTCTCCATAGGAACCAACCGGCTTCCAACATAAACACTGTACTTTGTGCATACCAGGGACAGTTGGAATATGACAAACTCCATACCCATCTGATAAAATGGGAATAGAAACCGGACTGGTATTACACCATTGGACACATGTAGCTCAACACTGCAGCATACATATCTCATGCCTCCCAAACAGATCTTCATGCCAGACTTGCACGCTAATCTTTGGCCATCCCTGCATTCCCTTGGTCGCAAAGTGAACATCTACCGAAATATTGTGCAGAAACATGAGCAACCTCGTGAGCAACGAGGAAGAAGATTGACGCGCGTTGACACTTACCAATCGGGTGGCTCCACTTGGCAATATTCGAGTCCTACAGCAACAAAAAGAGAAAGTAGCCTCAATAACGGAGCGACGCTAATGAGACTGTTAGTAGCTCCACTGTTTACAAGGAAGAAAGACTTGCGGACTTGCCTCAGGATGATCAACCTGCGTTTGGCCGCTTTCGACGCCTTCCAACAGTTTCCAAGGACTGCCGTAATTCAGGCTCCATTTACAGAAGAGGTTCCCTGATGCAAAATCCTTTCCGCCATAAATCTCTCCTATAACATGTAATTCCGGAGAAGCCATTTTGTGGCAACTAGTTGAGTTGATGGGCCATGAATATCATTATACACCGCATTCCGCACCGAATAGATAGACCAAGTGCTAATGCTACACGCATACACGCCTTTGATGAGGTGGTGGTGTAGGGAGGCGTGTGCACTGCACTGCCAAATATCCGTCCGGTTATTTAGAGTTGTGCTATCGACTGCTACCGACAGGAGTACGAACCAATTCCAAGTTGGATCAATAGTGTGGTCATCCCTAAGACAGCGGTACACTGAGATACCTCAGTAATTTGAAGATCGGTAGCTGACGCTTTCCGTAAAAAGGCTTCAAGATTCCAACTCCAGACAGCAGCATCGTCCCTCGGGTAGCTCAGATCGGAATGACTTCTGGATCTGCAGGTGATCAGACGGCGGTCCGTCCCCCGTCCAGCGCCAGCACCACCAGCAGCACTAGTTCGGCTTCGTCCAAGCACGTAAAGTGTATTGGGCGATACGTCCTTACTGGCGAGACTCTCGGTAAGGGAAACTTTGCAAGAGTAGAGTCAGCCGTCCACACATTAACGAAAACTAAAGTGAGTCGTACAATCATGCTACAATAGAGTGGTTCGACCCTCTACAGTTATCAACAGATTAATTCTTTCAAGCATTCCCATCTAGCAACTAGTTCAAAGAATTACTTTATTTGGTTTGACGGTATCAATTCCCATACACTTGTATGCTAACAGCATTAAGGACCTGTCTCTTGATATGGAGTCTAACTGTAAATGGGGTTAACCTATACCACCATATATGATGGTTGTTGGTCATCCACATCATAAAGTTTTACCTTATTCTCAATACCACACAATTCTCCCTTTTCATGTATAGGACTTGGGGATTGACTGTTAGCATAACTACACATAGTTGATCTATGACATGGAGAGACAACATTACTGAATTAGCCACAAATTATTCTGATAACTATAAACTTTGTAAAAATAGACTGTATCAAGATGAAGTGGTCATGGCTATGTGTGAATATTTGTGTTAATGTATATGAGCCCCATAAATGATTTAGTGTTTAAGGGACTTTGTGCAAACAGACGTTTGTCTGATAGATTCTCTAATCAGATGAAAGAATGCTTGTTAATAATACGTTACGAGTGTCTATAGTTTGATTATCAACAATTTTATGCAATTCTCTGTGTAAGCCCAATCTTCAACTCCATGCGTTACCTACTGAAAAAATTAGTGTGAATTGCACCAGTAATTTAAATTTATTTATGTTTTACATAATTTACATACTTTACTGTAGAGGTACACTGTACTTATACTATCAATGTTCCCTAACCATTTATTCAATACTTTAAAAATGTAGCTGCTATAAAGTGTGTTTCAGTTTTTGTACTTTAATTTGAATGGCTCATTCCATGTGCCTACCATACACAGTCTCAGAATTCAAAAGTATATTTTAGCATAGATAGAGTATTTCGGGTTATTCAAATGTGTGTCTTATAAAGTAGTTTCAATTTTGTAGTTGTAAATGTAATAACAAATGCCAATGGTTTAACAGTATATCTCTGTTTATAAGACACAATTTAAGTTGATCCATCCAAGTTGAATTTGATAGGGTTGAGCATCAATGGTAATGTCTACTCTATTCCTGTATCTCACGTGTGAAACTTCCAACCGCCTACGTGCATATACACATCATACGGTTGGGAGCAGTTGTATTACAAGTCATAGGACACCAGTTTGGTTGCAAACATTCCTTGTACACATCTGTCATATCAGCAATGAGCACATCTTAACAAATGATTGTTATTAAGTTTCAGTATTAATTCTACATTTCCTTTGCACTGCAGGTTGCAATCAAAATTATTGAAATTGATAAAATCAAGGAGGAGTATGTAAAGAAGAACCTTTTGAGAGAAGCTCAACTGATGAGGCGACTGAGACACCCAAATATCATTCGACTCTATGAGACTATGAAGACCAGCACACTCTACTGTCTGGTCACCGAGATAGCCGAGGGGGGAGAATTACTGTCTCACGTTAGGTCAGTTGGTGATGGTTGGCTAGAGGAGGGGGTCCCTCGTATATTACTAGCTGGTGACAGTGATGGCTGTCAACTTGATAGAATGTGTCTTGTTAACACTGTTTATTGCTTGTCTTTCTCAATTAGGAATGATTGTAAAGAAAAGAGGCTAAGTGAGGCTACCACTAGACAATATATACGCCAGCTGGTATCAGCTCTAGACTACCTCCACAGTGCAGGTATTGTCCACAGGTACGTATGTACATACGTATATACTTTTGTACATACGTATGCCACAAATGATTGGTGCAATCATGACTCATAGCCTACATGTATTCAGTTGTAAGGTTGTCCTTGCTATGTAAGCTGTCAAGATATTGACACTCAATATTTGCATCAACAATGCTTTCATTTAAGGTATTGATACATAATACACTTGCATGTATCTTACCTCAGTCCCAAGCCATATCTCTCTTTGCATACGCAAGTATAAAGTTTCCATCTCAATAAAGTAGTAGCTATTCTATTGAAGGCTTTGGATACCTTTTGAATAAGAGTTCCAATTTCTGATACTGTGTTTGCCTTTCAGAGAATTACTCCTCTGAAAGTCAAAATAGAATTTCTCAAAAATTTGCATTCCATTGACTCCTATATTGGATCCCCATAAGCCAAATTAATGGAATTCATGAAGCATCAAATAGCAATCTTCACTACTTTTCTCACTCTGTTACTCTATGAATCTCATTATTTTGGGGGTTACCTGCTAAGCAGTGATGTTTACCTTCCTTACCTTGGGAAGGTGGACAAGTATATCCACTTCCTCTTGAGGTGCCATTAATGGTCACACACTGGGACCTGTCATCTACAAGTGGTCAACTTGATAATTTGTTGCAAGTGCACCGTGATACTTTAGTTTCAAGTATCATCATGTAAACTAAAGAAATTGTTTCATCTCTACTCGACATCTTGTAAATGTTTTATATTTATGTTCAACAAAGTAGAAGTTTATGCTTCAACAGTTGCCAGTAGACATGTTACTATAATCACTGTTTTCTATTTTCCAAAAGGCTAATATAGAATATATTGTGTGTCTGTGTATGACATTCCTATATAAGGTTCACAAATATCTAGTGACAAATCAGGTGTGCTATGTCAAAGTCCTACGTTAGTCTGTAAACTGCTACTTTAGTAGTGAACTGTATTTAGCATTCCATGAGCACTTACCTAACCCTAACCCTAACCCTAATTACATTTTTGTTTTGCTTAAACTTGCAATAGCTAATTTAGTTTGCCCTAAACGTGTTAATATGTCAGTTACATCATCTCCTAGCCTCCACACTCGGCAGTATCCCACACTCTGTTCTATGTCCAAGTTGTTTTAAAAACAAATTTTATGTTTTGCCTTAAAATAACAAGTGTTTCAGAGCATTTGTACGAATACCTTCCCCGAGTTGTACTTACACTATCTACAACTAAGAATATATGTATATAGTACTTTTGCTCTCAGAGGTTGTTTTTCCACAATATATACAAATAGGTACATATAATATACATACATCAGTGGTGGGTGGTGATACTATTAATTATTATCATATACTTGAATAAAGGCATTCATGTTATATACAAATTATGTACGTATGTGTACGTATATTAGTTACATTAGTCAATTATTGTAATATTTTTTGAATTTGCAGGGATTTAAAAATGGAAAATATTTTATTGGATAAGAATAAGAAAATGGTCAAGATTGTTGGTTAGTTTAGCACAATACACAAAAGCAAAATCCATAGCTAAAAAATCTTGTGATTATGCCTACTATATTTATAGGAGGGACCCCTTTGTATAAACTAGTGACTGAATAGCTGATCTAGATATGTAGTTAGATGGCACAAGCTATGAATATAATTAACTGCTATGAATGTCCTTTATCATGTCTCTGATGGTGGTCTCCTTGTGAGGTCTGGAATGCATAATATTATAGTTTTCTGGTTGTGGGTGGGGCCCTAGGTACAAGTATAGACTACTGCAGACTCCAATCAATGCCATCCCATAGATTTATAAATGCTCCTATTTCTAAATTTACTAGATTTTGGCCTTAGTAATGCACAGAAATCAGGTGCACTATTACAGACTCATTGCGGTTCCCCAGAGTATGCTGCACCAGAACTGTTTATTCCTGGTCGTGAGTATGGACCTGAAGTTGATGTCTGGAGCCTGTGGGTTTAGCTGAATATTATATACTGTAGCCTTGTGACTTATAGTAAACTGTATTCTATGTATCTTCTCTCTCTTCAGAGGTGTGAACATGTATGCAATGTTAGTAGGAAGACTCCCTTTTCGGTATGTGACTTCTTCCATCCATCCATCCACCCTTTCAGCTATCTGTCCATCCAACTATGCAGGTCCCCTAGACAAGGTACGAAAAGACGACAGAAACTTCTAGAACAGATAACAGCTGGTTTATCAGATACACATCGTCATGAAATGGAACACCTCACAGAAGGAGCAATAGACTTGATTGGCCAACTGTTGCAGCCCAACCCATCTGAGAGGATCCAGCTGAGTGAGGTGATGGCACATCCCTGGCCAACCAAAGAGCGCACACACCCACTGGTTCCTTATAGAAGCCCACCACAGGATCCAGGTCTGCAGAAAATGGTAAGCTCAACTGTTTCTACATTTTGTACAATTAATTATTTTATACTGCATTGATAGGTAATGGAGATGATGGCACCAGTGGTTGAAGTGAGTTTAACTGATCTCAGAGAATCTGTAAGGAGAGATCGCTGTGACTGGATGGCTGCCATTTTTAATCTCCTAATGGACTACCCTGATGGTAGAAGTATTCTAGAAAAATCTCTTTCAAATGATGATCGAAGCCAATCTGTTGAGAGTTCAGATGAATCACTTAATGGTACCAGTGGATTCAGTCAAGGCCTAAGCCAAGGTACACTAATAGGTTTCCACACTGAGCTCTGTCTATTCACCCCTCAATGTAAAGGTGTCTCATTCAGAGAGTATACGTATTTACTTGTATCATTACATAGATGTGCTGGAACTGACTGAAGCTGGATTGATTCAGCCAGTTAAAAGATCCCATCCAAAAGTGAGTTTTGATTAAATCAGCCTTTTGCCTGTCTGAATAGGCTCAAATTTGTTCAGTAAAGACCATCTACAGTGTGTCCTTCTTTCTGTACATTCTCTTTAGATTGTCTCCTCTCAGAATGGCTACTCCAGTGCTTCACATAAAAGGCAAAAGAGTCAGGACCAGATTGATAAAATGGGTCACATTGCAGAGGAGAACTCTCCACCTGCAGCCTATATTAAGCAGCCCCACTCATCATACCACAAGAGCACCCTCACTGCCCCATCCAGGACTATGGGACGTAGGGTCTCAATTACCAGTCCAGTTAGCTCCCCTGAACACATCCTTACCGGCACCTCTGGAAGGAAGCTTCCTCAACCTCCCTCAGCAGATAGCCCCACTACTGGGACCATCTCCCCACATCATCACAACAGAAGGGAATCGGCCCCTGCCCCCCTGCCACGCCCATTCAGAGCCACAATAGCCCCTCAGACACAACTCTTTGCTGCTAGTAAGTCACCAACAGTATCTCAACCATCCACAGAGTGTAGTATACAAGCGTACGTACCTGCTTCCATATCTTATGTGTGGACTCTCATCATATCCTATGAATTTTAGAAATGTTGCTTTAGTCCTATTTCTCACCATACGTATGTACGTACGTATGTGCCACAAGTATACTGACTCTAATAGTATGTACATATGCTGTTCTCAATTAATATAGGTAACCAGAAATATAAATATGAGAGAGTGCCCTCTCAGTCTAGTGATAGTGATGGTGGAGGCATCTTCCAGCTGAAGCCTCCACCTACAAGCCACTCCCCCTCTTCTGGCCGGCGAGTAGCTCTCACTCAAGATACCAATGCTATGGATCCTCTAGGGATGGGCACTCCACGCACACTGAATCCAGTACGCCCACGCAGTACAAGTGAATCAAGGTACGGTGGTCACTCCCAAAAAACTTATGAAAGTGGGCGTGGTACCTACACAACTTGGAAGGTCCAGAAGAGTCACATTATTGGCCCCAAGCATCACTCCACCAGTGTGGGCAACATTAGACACTCCTTGGACCACATCCCTGCCCCTGTGCCCAACGGATGGTCCCAGCAAGTTACCTCACCAAACAATTCCTCCACTTTTGGGAGCAGCATGCAGAAGATGAATGGACAGAACTTGTTTCCTTCTGCTAAGAGTCCTGTTGATATACATCAGTCTCTAAAGGACCTTCGTCAGCACCCAGCTTCTAGCTATACCTCAGAACATGAACATGGGATGAGACTGAACTCCCAGATTGTGAATGGTCCCCTTAAGCCTGATATTGATATCAAAACAGACATGTTTGCCCCAAAAGGTGGTCACCATGGTAATTCCATTGCTATGGCACTATCCCAGGATACAGGTAGCTCAGTGTACAATGAATACAGCTATCACCATCACCATCACGTGTACCCTGACAAGAAGAGCCTTCCCCGACCAAAGACTGTCTCTCTGAGCAGTCCCTATGGGTCACGGAGCAATGCTCTCTCAGATGCAATTGCCTCTCAGGGAAGTCACCCCAGTCAGTTACCCAGCATTGAGGATACCCAGGGGAAGGGAAAGGTAGGCAGTGTTTGGACTGGTAGCTCCACTGTTGTGCTCCACTACGTATCATGCATTACTACTGCTGTTAGGCCACACGTGTGATTATAGTGTTGTATATAGGTGGAGATATACATATGTGGAGATCCTTGGTTGAATGGCCTACTGACATTTGTAGTGTCAATGTGTTGTATTATGAAGTTTCTAGATTATGATTGGTTGGATATGTCTCTGTCACACTCTCCTTACAGCGCCCCAGTTCCAGTCGTTCTAAGAGTATTAGCGGATTTTTGGGAAGAGCACTGAAAATTACTTCTTTAAAATCAAGAAATGCTGAAAAATGATCTGACAGAGTTATTTCAATTTAACATATACATTATCCTCAAAGACTACTATTTTAATTGAGAAACAGTGTATATATTTAATAATATATATATATATAGATTGTATTGATGGTGTAACAATAATATTCTAAGTAAAATTAAAAGTAAAAAGATTTGAAAATGTAAACAGAAGTACTGTAGGGATGGTAGTATTTGCAGAAGAATCATGATCACATATAAGGATCCATATCAGAACAATAAAATTATAAATCACTGATTGCTACATATATTATATGTCCTATATCTCTAATCATCATGCATTAAAATTGGATGGGTGTACCTGGGTATCAATATGTATTTAATTTGATTGCATGATATAATACTTATACTTATAACTACGTACACTGCAGTTATACAATTGCCCTTGTGTGCCAGTTATATATATATGGACCATATATACATTATACCTATACCTGTTATGCAATAATTTACAAGAGTATCCTGAATGTGTGTGTTTGAATGAATATATATAATTGTAATGATAAGATCATTATATACCAATCTCATCACTCATCGATTATCACCAAACTGAGATAAATGATAATTTTGAAATATACACAGTTGTACATATAGAATTTATAAAATTAAAATTGTTCAAACTAAAGTTCTTAAAATTAGTTCTTCTGGTTTTGAAGGGACCATGTTCTTAGCTTTGTTCCTTCTCCTTTTGAGTGGCTACTGAATTGCTGCTAGTACTTCGTTTTGCATCACTTTACATGAGTGTAAATGTGACCCCAGGGCACACCACGAGGAGGTAGAAGTACGTCGTGCCCCAAAAGGCCTCCGGTTTCTCAACTCTGTTTGACACTTCCACTACTTGCGTCGTAAGAGAAGCTGCTCGGGAACGGTCCGGCGTACCTGACCGACCTGTGACCAGTTACTAGTCCTGCACTGCCTCACGCTACGGACAGAACAAGCCCGACCCTGGCGGACCACAAACTCCCACCAATGAGAATCATCATGTGCACACAACGCAGCTTGAGAGCACTGTACACAGACTTTAGCTCATTGGGATCGGCCAGGCGCTTTAGAGTAGGGACCCATCAGTTCAATGAACTATAAGAAAAGAATTGAAAATATATGATATACAATGAATTACTGCATTGATGCATGGATACCAAAAGTGAATACAAATTCAGATGCAAATGCCTTCCAAACCAACCTGAAGCTGCAGCCTACAACAGGGGTTCCTGACCGACTACGTAGTGGCACTGGACCCACGCTCCTCCAGGTACGGGTCGTATAGCAAGAATCCGCAAGTGCCAATTTAAACACACAAGCAGGATTAATAGTGAGATACATCTCCAGGCACTAACCCATGATAGAGAGACCACCCCACTATACGAACACCGATGACCCTTTGTCGCATGGTACCATGGTCGTGCTCCTACCACGGTTTTCGCGTCGATCCACACCAAAGTAGACCTCCAGAGTTGATAGCCCGGAGGCCAAAGACTGAAAATTTTCTCGACTATTTATTAGAAATGGTCGGCGGGAAACATCGTGAACTTGGCGGAAAATCGTGGAAGCAAAATTCTGTTTATTGTTTTCGATGTCATGTTCGAGAACAATAGACAACATGTAGTACATGCCCCGACCTATTCAGCAAGTTGTTATTGATATTGAACTCAGACAAACCTAACATGTCCAGTGACCCCATGAATGAAAAGTCCTTAATCAACAACTGTCTACATTTCAATAATTCATTGAGCTTTAATTGTTTTATAGCAATAATGACTTAACAGTGTAATTGCATCATGCTCAAATTGCATGTATAAACGGTCACAAATATACAAAAGATTCATTTAGAATTTATAACCGATAACCTTATATTGCTTTTGTTTTTCTTTACATTGCACAATCTGACTAGTCAAAGAAATTATTTCGTGCGCTTTTCTTAGTCTCGCATTTGTCAACCATGTCTTTTAGGAAAACGTTTCATGCACTGTAGACACCCGTAGTAGTGTATAGGGTATGGAGTTCTTAACGTATAATTGCAGGAACTATAGCAGTTATATTTTATTCAGTACTTAAAATGAAAATGTCTCCCTGCGAATAAACATTTTATTGCACAATCTCCACTCAAAATGGCCGTCCCTGAAGATCTCCCATTGCTGGTTTGAAGAAGCTTTAATTGGTGTTGTACGTGCTAAACTGTTGGATTGGTAAGTAATCTTGCAAACCTTCATTATCACTCATTTAGCTTGTTTGTTACCATGGTGATATTGTGAAGAAAGAGGTTGTCTTGTTATATTTGTGTTAGTGCTAATCTTGTTTTGTACTTTTATCGATGTCAACACGTATGCTCACATAAGTGTATACTGACCAAACTAATCTTATAAGGTTCATTTTGTTAAGGAATTTAAGATGTCTTTCTATTGAGAAATTCTAATTGAATGAAATTTATATTTTTTATTTAAAGAGGTAATCTTCCTAAATGGCTGGTGTTCTGGTATTAATATGCAGCCTGTTTGTGAGATCAGGTGTCCATGTTTACAGTAAAATGTGGCTCTCCATTAGGTGTTATAACATGTGTAGTATTTAAGTCTCCATTTCAGGAGACTGCTACTACTAGTCAGGGAGGAGTGTAAAGATACATGATAAGGGAGATTTAATCTACAGTATTTGTCTGTCTTGACTGTTCAGTTGCACAGCCCCTGACAGCAATTGATAGAATAACATATTTGTACAATTACTTTGTGTATGGGGAGGGCTAATTAAATTGTACTTTTCTTGAATTTTCCACACAAGTTTCTAAGCAGGACCAATTAAGTCTAGAGCTAACTGATGACTTACAGTGCTAGGCTGGTTTATATTCTCAAGACTAGTTACTACTGCTGCCAGTATTAGTAGAGCAAACCTTCATTATCACTCTTTAAATCAGACATTTAGCTTGTTTGTTACCATGGTGATATTGTGAAGAAAGAGGTTAAGTTGTATTAGTAGAGCATTACAACACTCAAATGACTTGTATAGACTATACAGTGCTTGGATGTAGTCACTGTATCCAAAGAGATCAGCATACTATGTGTATACAAGGAACAGGAATAAATAAAACTCAGTGTAATAATTTAATTTTTATTAGTATCAATGTATACATTGATTAGAATGATTGATTACATTTCAATTGGTGTCACACAGGTATCTTTAAAGCATGTACAATGAGTTTTAGAAATTTAGATGTATCGTTATATTGTCCTATCTCTCACTGTACAGTTTAAGTCACCCCAAATGTATATCTATATTCTATGTGAATGCAACACTTGTGGTTGATTGTCAGATAAAGTTAGCAATATTCTATGTATTATGTAGTGTTAAGTGTTTTGGTGACTTACCAACCATCACACCTGTGAAGGAGAATTATGTTACTTGTTATAAATATATACACTTTCTTATAGAACATTCCAGTACCGTGTTGGGTGCAGGATGAGCTGTGTGATTGTTAGTCTGATATTGTCACTGATTTGTGACCTCTCCAGGAGCAGCGCAGGCGGTACTGTTATTTATGTCAGCAATAATGCGAGTGCCAATGATACAGGCAACTGTCGTCGTGGCCTCATTCCGTGCAAGACCTTGAGTTATGCTTTAGAAGGTGTGTCCAGTAATACTTCAGTAGACATAGACACAGGGATCTACCCCCTGACAGGTAGCAACACGGTGGAGAACATTACCGATATTAGCATCCAAGGAAGCCACAACACTACACTTCAGTGCACCCAATCAGCCCCATCTGGACTGGCATTTGTTAACTGCAGCAGGATTACCTTGGCTAAGTTCAGAGTAGAAAAATGTGGGATATTTCGCAATAGTACCACATTATTTCGCAATAGTAACACTACTGCCAAGACGATGGTGGCCATCTATGTGAGTGCCTGTCGAGACCTTGTTGTCCGTCAGGTGGACATTGTCTGGACCAATGGCACAGGCATGCAAATGTTTACAGTATTAGGCAACGTTTTGGTAGAATGGAGCAATTTCTCACACAATCTCATTAAGGGAATGGCGTTATCAGGAGGAGGGGGAGGAGGGCTCTATATAGAGTTTCCCTACTGCCCGCCAGGTACCATAGAGGGGCCCCTTTGTGGGGCTGCAGTCAGCAGCAATGCAGCATACATAATAAGACACTGCTACTTCTCTGGAAACAATGCTTCTGTAAGTGACCCTTCAGTTGATTCCTTTACTGTTGAAAACCAAACCAGTCATGTGGCATTTGGACGAGGAGGGGGACTTTCCCTTTTCTTTGCTGGAGCAGCATATAACAACAGTGTATTAGTGGAGAATTGTACATTTGTAGCCAACACTGCTGTTTGGGGAGGAGGATTGTTTGGACAGTTCCAAGACATGGCAAAAGGTACAGTTGTCATCCACCTGTCACACAATTACCATCCACCTGTCACACAATTACCATCCACCTGTCACACAATTACCATCCACCTGTCACACAATTACCATCCACCTGTCACACAATTACCATCCACCTGTCACACAATTACCATCCACCTGTCACACAATTACCATCCACCTGTCACACAATTACCATCCACCTGTCACACAATTACCATCCACCTGTCACACAATTACCATCCACCTGTCACAGTGTGTTCATTTCATGCTCTGCAGGTAACCAGCTGGTTGTGAGGCAAAGTCATTTCTATAGCAACAGCCTCCCTTTCAATACAAATGAGAATACTGGTACAGGGGGTGGAGCCTGCAGGGTGGGGTTTGTCTTTTACGAGCCCAACACTGTGCAGTACAATTCTGTATCTTTCAAAGGTTGCACATTTAATGATAACCGCGCTTACTGGGGAGGGGGTGTGTCATTTTATGTTGCCAGGGAGACCAATCAGGTGATAGCCACCAACCAAATAGATTTTTATGACTGTTCCTGGATCAGTAATATTGCAAGACTTGGTTCTGCTGTGGAACTCAGTGTGTACTATCCAATTATCACTGGAGCCCTACCAACTGCTGTCTTTAACAACTGCAGTTTTGCTCGAAACACAAACAACTATCACTTGCATGGAGGATTCACTTCCCTAACTTGGCAGTACATTATTGGTAGAGGTACTGTGTATTCCGATTCTATTCCTCTGGAATTCCAGACAAATGTTCTCTTTCAAACCTCCGTTGGCTCAGCTCTTTCTATTGTAAACAGTTTTGTAAAATTTAGTGAGAACTGCAGTAGTATATTCAAGTCTAATGAAGCCATAGAGGGTGGAGCTATATCGTTGCTAGGCGACAGCTTTATGTTATTAGATAGAGACACACACTTTTGTTTCTATGGCAACAAGGCATATCGTGTGGGTGGAGCAATTTATGCCATCAGCATTGGTGGACAAGATTTGGTGTCCTCCCGAAACTGTTTCCTCAGATATATTGACTTTGAAGCTGTGCAATCTGATTGGAAGGTTAAAATTGAATTTGTGAATAATTCAGCAACTGTTTCTGGTAATTCCATCTACACAACATCTCTTCTGCCCTGTCTTTGGGGCAAAGTTAACGGCCAATTGAACACTTCATCTGAAGTGATGAAGAGAGTGTTTCGCTGGCCTGGTGTGTTTGAGTACAACGACTGTGCTTCGGGAGACTTTGCTTGTAGCCAGTACGAGATCAGTACAGACTTGTCTGATGTTGTGAGGAATGACTCTACAATGATCAGCAGTGATGCTACCAGTTTACCTGTAGTTTCAATGTTTCCCGGAAAATTCACTGCCCTCCCCTTTGATCTTTATGATGACATTCATAACCCTGTTCAAACAGTGTTCTTTGCAAGAGTAGACTGTGAGGATCGTTTGGACCTTTTCTGCTCTTCCACCAAACTAAATGAGGCCACAGTGTATACCAGTCATTTGATTGTCTCTCTGAGCGGCCAGCCAGTAGGATACCATGCACCCCACACGAGCCTACCCACTCTCCGACTGAACTCACTGAATTCTCTCGAGTTCCAAGTCACAGCAAAGGTCAGACTGCTCTGCTGCCCTGCTGGATTCTACCTCGACAATAAAGACCTGACCTGTGAGTGTGCCAACAGCCCTGGAACGGACAACCACCTGAAAGGAATTATTGGATGTGACGAGGAGGAGATGCTCGCAATCATCAAATCTAACTTTTGGATCGGCTATTTTGATACTACTGGTAATTATGTTACCAATATTAGCTGTAAAGATGCAGTTCAACTGACTAGCGTGTGCCCTCCTCAGTACTGTAAGACTGTTAGTTCTGAGGGAAAGTCCCTTCCTAAGCTTGTCTCCAATGAGAAGCTTTCTGGTGTGCTGTGTGCCAACCGCGAAGGCGTTCTCTGTGGGCAGTGCCGACCCAACTATAGCATCGCCATCAATTCATTTGGAATCAGCACCGAGTGCATTCAGTGCAGCCAATCATACTCGTTGACCTACGCCTGGTTGATCTGGGTCATGTCTGAGTTGGCTCCAGTAACGCTTGTTCTCCTGGCTTTTCTGGTATTTGACTTTAAGATGCTTTCTGGTCCAATGAATGCATTCATCCTCTATGCACAGGTCACAGAGTACTTTGGGTTGGTAGACTTTATGCCGGAAAAGTCAATATTTGTGAAGCTGTACAACTGTTTGTACAGCTTTTGGAATCTCAAGTTTTTGGGAGGTTTTTTGCATTCCTACTGTCTGGTGGAGGGATTGACAACATTTACACACTTTCTGGTGGAGTATGGGATCGCCATATATCCTCTCTTTCTGCTCCTTCTGTTTCTCATCTTGAAGAAGTGTTGCTGTACCGTAGGTCCCTGCAGCAGATTGACAAGGAAGATTCAGTATTGTTTCATTCGTTATCAGAGACTTTGGAAGACAAAGAGCAACATTCTAAATGGGTTAGCCACTTTTATGGTACTGACCTACAGTAAGATTACCATCACTTCATTCACTATACTGGCTACAGCCAAGCTACAAGGAATGGACAATCAGCACTCTGTAATTGTAGTCAGGTACTGGGGCTCTCAACGGCTGTTTGACCCCAGTCACCTTCCCTATGGCATTCTCTCCATTGTCATGATTCTGACAATAGTAATGTTCCCACCGCTGGTACTGATTGCTTACCCTATTTGGCAGTGGCTGATTGGCAGGTATAGACTGACCCGATTCACTTGTATTGCCTGTTTGGACCAGTGGGGCACTCGGTATCTGGCCAATGGCATCCTGCCAGTGTTCCAAGGCTGCTACAAGGACCAGTTCAGGTTCTTTGCCGGTTTTCTATTTTTGTTTCGAATTGCCTTTTTTGCTGCATATGCCTTTGCTTACAACACAGAGACACGCTTCACTTGGAATGCTACAATCTCTCTTGTTGCACTACTGTTGCACTCTGTATTTCAACCATACAACAGCATGTGGATTAATGTACTGGACTCCTTTATCTACAGTATAATGGTTGTGGTTAACGTTATCAGTCTGTTTATGGTCTATGGAGTACTGGAGTCTGGGGACCTTAATGATGCTGCCTTTATAGTGCAAACCCTTTTAGTATACATGCCACTATTTTACTTCACTGGCTGGGTTGTATTTAGTTTAATAAGAGCCTTCAGGAAGTGCTACACTAGTGGGAGAAACATCCAGAAGTACAGGGAACGTCTACAAAGCACTACACAAGCGAGTGATGCAGAGGTGACACAGAGTGGAGCTCTCGGGAGGAGGAGTAGGAGAGGTGGATCCAATGCTGGCTTGCTGCAGAGTACTAGTGATGTACCTATCAACAGCGGAGATGTCGCTAGAGATAGGTACGGCAGTTTTGAGTGTAGCGGCACCTTTTCAGAACGACAAGGTTTGTTACAAAATAAGAGCAGTCATTCCAAGAAGGACTACAGGGCAATGGAGCAGCAACTGAGCAGGAGTGTGACAATGTCTGTAGTCACTGTTGATGATTAGCTGTTCTCTGTTTATATGGTTTGTGTGTGAATAGTTCCCCCTTCATCTTATGTTATGTAACATTTCTGAAATATTTTTCATATTTTTCTTTCATTTGCTGAATTTTTTTATTTATTATACCTAGTACACAATACAAGTAACATATTAAGTCTTGATGTACATTATTAAGTGGAAGTTAAGCTGCTTTCATCATTTTCACTCTTTGACATCTACAAAGGAAATATGATAGTGAGACCGGAAAGTGGAAACACAATCGAATCTAACCTGTTCTAGCTCTGCCTCCTCCTTGGTGGGGGCAGGTGGAGAATACAACGTAGTTCTCTTTCCAGGAATAGCCACTCGTCCATTCGAATCCAAGTAGGCTCCCTTCATTCCACCTTGTGCCAGCCTCTCCTGGCCCGCCTCTGTCAGGAGGTAGCCCCTGTTCTTAGGGTCCAGGTAATAGGGCATAAGCTTCTTTGTAGGAAGAGCTCTACGGGGGATTTCCCTTCCTACGCATCATGTACAGTATACAATATACACAGGTCCTCTTAGAGAATAGCTCCATCACTTGCCCACCTTCAAATTTCTCTGGTTTCAATAGCACTCTAAGTCCAAGTTTGTTATAGTATGCACAGACAACCTTGCCACCTAACCTTTCCACAGTCTCTATTGCTTCCTGAGAAGCTCTGCTCACTTCTATATCCACCTTTGCAGTAAAATAGTCTTTGCCCTAAGAGAGAGTTAGCACAGTTATAAGCGTGACCACATCTCTAGTGTGACGACTCAATATACATACTGTAGCAAGAAGTTTCACTCCGTCCCTAGTTCGTCTACCCACTGCTCCACTCCGCACGAGTGTGCGCATGTTGATTGGTTGAGATGCATCAAGACGTCCATTATCAACAAACTGTTGTAAAGTTGACAAGTTCAAAGGGACGTACTCCTTCCGAAACCTACGAAACATAAACACATTACATTCACAGGACTTTAATTAAATAGCAAAAAGTTAGCAGTGTTGATAAATAGAAATGTTGTCTTTCAAATATAATAGTCATTTTATTATCTCGTATACCATTGCCACTCTTAGGAGCATATACTATAGCTACAGAGGCAGCTAAAATGCAATAACAATGACAAAGTATTGTACATAATATATACATAATAATAATATACATAGTACTTACTTGTTTCTAAACCCATGTTTAGGCACGCGAAGGTAAAATGGTGTCTGACCTCCCTCAAAGCCAAGTCTGATGGCACTCTTGTTTCGCTGACCCTGACCTTTGTGACCACGCCCACAAGTCTTGCCCCGCCCAGATCCCGGACCCCTCCCCACTCGCCGAGCCTAAAGTTTGGGGTAAACCAATTATAAACTGCATGCAGTTCAACACTATTTCTATACCACTACTGTTTAGCCGACATCATCTCATCTCATCTCATCTCATCTCATCTCATCTCATCATCAACAAGTACCTCTTTCTTTGCGCCTGGTAAATCCTTAAGATTATTCAATTTTATCCTTGGTAATTCAGATACGTCTATTTTCTTACGAACCCAAGTGCGCATTGCTTTTTGGACGGACGCCATTTTTGGTCAATATTTATCATAATCTGTAATTTAATGGTATTCATTGTTTAGTAAGTTTAATGATATTCATGAGGTGGTACTCTTCCACTCTCAGGGTTATAAGCCGTCGATCGCACATACTATACACTGAGCGTAGTTTGCAAGACCAGCGATCTGTAGGGCTAGCTTTGAAACGAGAGGCTACAGCTGGAAGAATTGGAACGAAAAGGTTAGTCGATATATCGTCCCGAACGACGATCGCCTTTATATGGGTCTTAGTATTTGTACGTATTTATGTCTGTCCGTCGCGTTAAGCCTTTAAATTGTCTAACTGAAGCTCGTTTTGTATAGATTGTCTCTTAATCGATCGTCTACGGCATTTATCGATGCCCAACAATGTGTCTGAATAGGGTCTAGACATCTGGCCAGATAATTAGGTCAAAACGGAGTGTCACAACAAGATTAGATTTGAGACTGATCCGTATATATATCTACTTCAGTTCTACTGCTAAGACATACTATCATATGGTTGTGGAGATGGATTGACCTATGGCTGTACATATGAATATATTTGATTGTAGTCTCTTTTTGTTTCTCATATTAGAATTTTTTTCAATGTCATGTTAACATTGAGACTCTAACAATTCAATGTCTGCCCTTGGAAAGCGTACACCAATCCCTTCTCTTGATCATGAGGATGGACCACCACCAAATAAGGAGGCAAAAAAGCCAGTGAGTTTCACTGCTAAAGGTGCTACAATGTTGTAGTCTAGGGCAGATAAATAGTATTTTGACAGAGTGACAAGACCAGAGATATATACGTATATGCCATAGGAGCCTGAGTGTATAGCTTGTGGTACAGCAGTTGTAAAGATCACTAAGTTATCTGATGGCATGCAACTCTTATTTCACTAACCATGTGACTCAATTAATGTCTAATTTAGATCAGTCACATATGCTTGATATGTTTAATAACAATTGAGAGAACTGTAATTGGGAGTTTGTAAAGAATCTAATAGATAATAAATGTTTAGTTAGACAGTATATACTAGCTAATTCTACATGTGTAGTAACCAGAAATAGATGGAGAGGTTGATGTTGCAACATAGGGCGTGTCCTATACATAATCAGACATGGAAAATTTGTAGTGCTTCCGCTACCAAAAACACTGTTACCTGTAAGATGATCCTTCTTCATACAGAGTGTAATCAAAATGAAAGAATGTTTTAAAGATAACTGTACACAACACTGGGGCGCTGTCATACATTGAGTGGCATGAACACTAACAATTGCTAAAATATTGGTACTGATGTTCAACTTGTAGTAGTTAGAGTATTTGGAACAGGGCAATTTATTACCCATGGCACACAAGATATATTGATTTAGTGACTGTTTCCTCAAGGTACCATTTCTTTGAAGTACCAAGTTTCCTTGTCTATATGGTTGCTTGGCAGCAGCCTTTTGTGGAAGAATGCGCCACTTTTTCCAGGTGGTACTTTATGATTGTTCTAGAGTTTACCAAACATTATTGGGAGTTCTTTGCTTATGCCTTATCTAAAGTAGCCTTAATATATCTCTGTGTTGTAACAGCTGTGAAGTAGAATTGAACGCTAATGTAACTAATTTGATATGTTGAAGTAGTAGAGGAATTGAAACTAAAGTAATTTAAAGTTTTCTGAAATCTATGTTCTACTGATTTTAACAAACATTTAGATAAGGATGTTGAGGCAAGCTTGTACAATACTATATCGCTTGTTTTAACTATTTAATCACCCATCCATCCACCCATCCACCCAGCCATCCATCCATCCATCCATCCATCCATCCATCCATCTCTCCGCCCATCTCTCCATCCAATGGCATCTCTCCATCCATCAGATGACTTCTTATAAATGTTGTCAAAAAGCACTGTCACCAAGTTACTGTGACACGCATGATATGTTTACATCTCTTTACATTCAGTCAGACAAAATTGTAATATGTAATATATTCACAGTAGCTATTAAAAGGGTGGTGATATCAGTTGTAATAGTGTATGGAGATGTGCAAATGTAGCAAGTTTGAAAGATTAATTGTGTTTTGACAACCTTTTACTGATAATTTAATTGTATTCATAAGATGTAACAGTATTCATTTGTGTGATCTATAGATATTCCTTTGGTGCCCCTACATGTGCATGTATATAAAGGCTGTCACTTATTGTAGAAATAACCCATTTGGTAGCATATGATTAAATTATATTTTAACAACAAGACATTTGTGGTCCATCACCATCATGTGATTGTGATAGTAAAGTGCTGACCATTGTGTAAAAGTGTGCCAACTTTGAAGGGAACTGTAGTTAGTAGATGGCAAATTCTTTCACCTGACCTGCTACGCATATAGCACTCACACAATCTGAAACAAAATACACTACAAAGTTGTCAGAGAATAGAAAAGTCAGCCATTTTCACCACTTTAGAGATGATTTCAGTCTTTATAAAGTAATATAGAGGGGTAACATTATTAAGGCTAACAGCAAGTAATTTCTATTCAACCTACCTTATGATGCTTATCGAATCACATCACCATTAGTTGTAATGCTATACACAATTCATCTCACCTTGAGAATGAATGCATGTAGTGTAAAATTAACTCCTACAACCGTCTAAGGGTGACAAAGCCCGTTCAATCGATAATTTTGGGCAAACTCGTCCAAGTCACTTGAAGGTACTGTGTAGATGATTAATGGGATCCAGTTACATTTTTGGTACTTCATGGAATGTAATGGTACAAGCCGAGAATGAGAGGAGGGTTGGAAAGAGGAGAGTCAGAAAGAGGAGGATTGGATAAAGGTTCTCTCCGATCCTCCTCTTTCCGATCCTCCTCTTTCCAACCCTCCTCTCATTCTCAGTTTGTACCATTACAAGCTCCAATTAATTGCTCTCCAATCCTTTTGGTTGGAGAGCGATTAATTGGAGTGAGGGAGTTGGAAAGAATAGGGTTAGAGCGGCTGGTTGGAAAGAGGAGAGAGGCTGGTTGGAGCAAAAGGCTTGGGAGGGGAGTAAGCAATAAATTGGATTAGGGACAAAAGGACTAAAGGAAGCATGCAAAGATACCTCTAAGGCTTAGATACCTTAGAACAGTCCAGTTCTAGTTCTCCTGTAATTACTCATCAATAAATGCATCCTTTAAAAAGCTGGCCTCTCTCAGAACTAACTTCATTCCTGAGCACTCCTCTTTAAGTTTGTATATGTATTGTTCTAGGAGTTGACATCAGATAAGGAATTATTAAGAGATTCCAAGAATGTGACATTTTTACTTGTCCATGACCATCTTGATGTGATAAAAAGAAATTAATTGTACACAAAGCACAAGGTAAGGTAACACAAGGGATGAACACAAGGGGTGGACACACGGGGGACACAAGGGTGACACAAGGGGTGGACACAAGGGTGACACAAGGGGTGGACACAAGGGGTGGACACAAGGGGTGGACACAAGGGTGACACAAGGGGTGGACACAAGGGTGACACAAGGGGTGGACACAAGGGGTTGACACAAGGGTGACACAAGGGGTGGACACAAGGGGTTGACACAAGGGTGACACAAGGGGTGGACACAAGGGTGACACAAGGGTGGACACAAGGGTGACACAAGGGTAACACAAGGGGTGGACACAAGGGTGGACACAAGGGTGACACAAGGGGGGGGACACAAGGGTAACACAAGGGGTGGACACAAGGGTGGACACAAGGGTGACACAAGGGGGGGGACACAAGGGTAACACAAGGGGTGGACACAAGGGTGGACACAAGGGTGACACAAGGGTGGACACAAGGGTAACACAAGGATTGGCTAGGTTGTGTCTATAGAAGGTTTATAAGGATAAACGGGTTTCCTTCTAATCTGAGATGAAATGAAGCTTCCAGGCCAAGTCCTTTCCTAATTAGGAAAGTGGTGGTTATAAATATGTTACCTGATAAGTGTGCAGGTCACACATATGGCTAGGCCTTTAGTGGGCAGCACTGATAAGTTTTCCATTCTGTGGTGTGGCCAAGGGAGTAGCACAAGTGCAATGTTCATCTACTGCACCTTCAGCCAGTCTACCCAGCTGGTACTGGATCTTGTTGTCCTCAGTCTATCCAGCTGGTACTGGATCTTGTTGTCCTCAGTCTATCCAGCTGGTACTGGATCTTGTTGTCCTCAGTCTATCTGGTGTGATTGATTAAGTTATCCCACATCAGGTGATTAAGTGAAACACTAATGTGGTTAATATTACTGCCTGGCTATGTTTCTTGGATTGGAACACCCATGGATGATTATTGAATTAGTTTCTCCAGTGTCTTCATTATCCAAACTAGGGTGGTTTGCACATTCTTGTTTCGATTAATTACACTCAAACTTACAATACAGATCCTTTTGTTAAATCTGATTTCAAAATTGGAGACTACTGTTTGGTAGCATACATGTGTATAGAAACCACAAAAGTTCAGTGTCTCATTTTCAGCCAACATGACTTGTGCTAAGTCTTCTTCCTGTATGCTGATTCCTTCTCAATGTGGTAATTGTATAAGGAAATGGCTTAAAGAGGAAATTCTCAACAATTTGACTCAGTCTCTAGTCTGTATGACCGATCTGTTGTACAGTAACACTCTTTCATCTGAAAACTTCAAAGTTTAATGCATAGTGTAAAGTAATTTTGTTAGCAAAACAAAGCAGTGAAACCAAGTCCTCTGTAAAGTGTTTGGAGACGAGGTGTCTATTTGTAACTTGAATTTGGGAATAGCGTGTAATACTAAGTTAAGCAGTGTGTGAATTAATTATGAACCTGTTAATTTTGTATTTTACCATCTGGTCTACTCTGAGTGGATGGTGTTAGGCCATTAGTAATAAGCATATAATTACATAACTGAATGTAAGCATTAATGCATTGAAAGGAAACTGGCACTTTTTTATGTTTGCAGGATTCAGCTGAGTTGGAGAAATTTATGTTACTTCGTAAACGGGCAAAGGAACACTCAAGGGAACCATTCTTCCTAAAGCCACACATAGTGAAGCAAAAGACTTCAGCTTATTCAGTAAACTCACTCATGAGCCAAAAGAAAGTCAATTCTCATTCAACAATTAAGCTTGCATCTAAATCAGCCCCTCCCCTACCAACCAGAGAGAAAGGGCTTCAATCTTCCCAGTCTCCCATCTGCCTTCCTCTCAGGTTGTCACCTTATGGCTCCTCCACCTCCACGCCCCCTTTCCTGAAGCTGGAGGGAGCATCAACTGCTCTTTCCAACAGCAGCTGCAGCACCACATCTGAGGCACAGCAGGGGATACAGGCCAGGTTTCTGACTCCTGTCCCCTTCCTAACCATCAGCCCTCCCAACCTAATAGCAATGAAGGGTTCCATTACCCAATCACCAGTTGGGCACATGCAAGCTCTGCAGTCCTCCCCCATTGCATTGAGCCCCTTTAATCAGTTCATCATCCAGCCACAGGCTGTGAGCGTGACCGCCTCCCCCAGCAGCCTGGGAGCATCCATCTCCTCGGATACATCCTCAGGCTACCGTACTGGCAGTAGCAGTGGGAGGAAGTCTAAATCTGAATACACTGTAGGCATCAACCATCCCAAACCTGTTTATATGAGAGAGGATGCAGAGGAGACAGACGAAGAACTTCTAGAAGATTCTTCAAGTTCAGGAAGGGTGACGCCTGCTGATGGCTTTGAAGAAGTGTCTGTGGATAAGGATCACGTTGATACAGTGTGCACCAGTGGACAAGTCAGCTTTAGCAGGACTGCTACAGTAGACGACAGACCAGAGTATCTCACACCAGATATGGCTTCAGTTGCCGCTTCACACTCAGTGTCACCTGGAACTGTGTCTGTTATACATGCTGCGATAGAGAAGGTGAAGAAGGAGGTTGTCCCTTCTAATCAAGATGTTCCATCCAATGGGAGTGGTCAGGGAGAACGTCCTAGTTCAGGTGTGTCTTCAATGTCTTCTGACACATCAGTGGGAAGTGAGTGAAGCTATTGGCTCTCTAGAGTCTGTTTATATTTCATGTTTAAGGGTGGATAGTTGTTATACATTCTGGTGGTGACAGCCTAGCTTGGTAATTATATTCATAGTTCCACTGCATTTGGTAAACTTGCCAGTACACAGGTATAATAGGAACAACTGTGGCTATTGGATGACTGTGTCAATTTACTTCAATTTTAATGTGATTGGTGTCGTTTTGAGACATGTAAAGTGATCCTTTTTGCACAATATTTACTGATAATCCATTCCCAACTGACAGTAAGGGCTATCTTGATAGCTGACCACAGTGAAACATGCCTTGTTCCTTCACATGTATATATTAGTATATTGTAACTTGTACTGTATATATATAGCATCTGTTATTTGTTTGGAGGTACAGAGGTCAGAGTGTAGCATGGAAGGTGAACTGTTATCTGTTTGCTTACGAGATAGCCAACATTCTTGTTGCTGGTTCACAAGATAATTGTATTCATAGGTTTAGCTGGCCTAGTTGGCTCTACCTATGAATATCATTTGGTTGTTTGTTTTAAATATAATACACTACTTACATGTAGGAGTACATAGTGACTTAATCTTTGGAATTGAATTACTGCAGAAAAGGTGTTTCCAAATTAAAATTAAGGCCCCTTGAGTAATAGAAACATATCATAACATTAAAGTTGTATTTTCTGTCACAAATGTGATATTTAATGTCTATAGGACTTTATGTACTAATATATTTGGTGTTTTCTCACCCAATTTGTAGGTTTAAGTCCAGAGCTAAAGAAACTAGGTACATCTCAGGAAACTGGAGAGACAGGAGGCGAGGTGTTTTGCCACGTCCCAGGAAGGCTGTCCCTCTTGAGTGCCACGCCCAAGTACAAAGTCTCTGTGAATGAAATTAAGAGAAGACTTTCCCAGCCAGAGTCACTTAATGCCTCAATCCTTGGAGGCATTTTGAGAAGGTAGAATTAGTATGCTGTTATATTCAGCATTGCTATCTGTACACATTAACTTACTATTGTTATAGAGCAAAGTCTAAAAATGGAGGATCTTTATTGAGGCAAAAGTTAGAGTCAATCGGTGTAGCCTTGCCGCCAGGGAAACGGAAGACATCTGAACTCACACTGCTAACCGCACTTGTGGAAGGTAGATGAGCCATACCATCCCACTTCAATGGGTTGTACATGTGTTATGTCCACCTACTCAAACCCCACAGGTGAGGCTAAGCATTTGGCTACAGATTTTAACAGGGTAACACAGAGGGACTTTCCCTCTACTGAGCTAGCACAACATATTGCTAATAAGCAGATGGAGAACTGCAGCAATTCCGATTCACTTCGCTGCAAAATTAGAGCAGTAAAAGTAGCAAAGTATGCCTACCCATCCACCCATCCATCCATCCAGTCATCCACCCATCCACCCACCCATCCACCCATCCTACCACCCTACCACCCATCCTACCACTCATCCACCCATCCACCCATCCTACCACCCTACCACCCATCCACCCATCCTACCACCCATCCACCCATCCACCCACCGTCCTACCACCCACCCACCCCATCCACCCAGCCATCCATCCAGTCATCCATTCACCCATCCAACCAGTCATCCACTCATCCACCCATCCACCCGCCCACCCACCCATCCACTCATCCACCTACCACCCATCTACCCATCCACCTACCACCCATCCACCCATCCACCCAGTCACCCACCCACCTAACCATCCATCCATCCACCCCCTGTAGGTCTCTCATCAAGGAGATCCAATCTGCTATGCAGAAAGGTGTGACTCAGAATGATTGGGCTCCTTCTTCAAGTGATTCTCTGACTCAGGGCCTCTCTCGCTACAACAATCTTACCCACACCTTTGGTCCTATGGCATTGGACAGTGGTATCCAGACCCTCCTGACCTGTATGGATAACATACAGGCAATATATGAAGGGCATGGAGAGAACATGGGCAGACTAGGAGGAGTACACCATCGCAAGCAGTGCATTGAACAGCAACCTCAAATGGTAAAGACAACTGGCATGGGAGCACTTTTGTGATATTACTTGTGCAATGGTGTTTATTACTAAAGTGTTGTATCTTTGTTATTAGAATGAAATACAAACTGTAGATACTGATACTCCTAAAATGGAAATTTCTAGGGGATTTCCCCAAGTCCATTCAATGGCAGCTTCCAGTATGTCCAATCTACCTGAAGACCAGAATCTACTTACCATGGCAGCTCAATCTCTCGATGGAACTGCCACTACTACTGCCCAAGGCAGTGCAACATTTCAAACACACAAAAACGACAGAAGACAATACACTTATAGTTTGAAGAATCAGTTACCTAGCAACACTACACAAGTATACTTTGCCCCTCAATTTGACTGAACTGAGATGCAAATGTGGTTTCAAAGATTAGCTATTTATATGACTCTATATCATTTTATACACAATTTATATACATATATGCACTTCAGAGAGCCATTTAATGACTTGTAATTTGTGTATTTAATTTATCAAGATTGACATTTCATAATCAGTTAAAATCACTTTATACAACAAACTGCATCTCTACCCTTGTGGCTATAGGAATGCTGTGATGTTTATCTCTAAGTCTTTTGAGGGTCTAGAGATGCAATTAGTTCTTTTGTAATAGGACGTTTCACTAGCTAGTATGCTTGGTGTTCATACACTTATGAGTATGGGGTATATAGTAGACAAGTAGCAATTAAGATCCTTATCGCAACAAATCTTTTAATGCATAAAGCTTTAGATTTAAAAAAACGTTACTATAACATTAAATAAATTCAATACACAGCTACAGAAAAAGAAGACTTTAAATAAATTTGAAAACCTCCTATTATTGCAAGTGTAGTCAATAACTACATTACATTACATGAAAAATCTAAGATACCATTTTCCTACATGCTATATGCCTATTCTGTAAAAAGAGCCTATAGGGGAACTAAACCTAAAGAGAGCTTTAGATGAAGATACAGGAGTCTTTTCTTCCTTCTTCCTTCTTTTCCCTTCTTTCATCTTCTTCTCCACTGGGTCAGACAGCCGTTTCTGGGAATTCCATCCTTCATCAGTGATCCTGTCTTTTTCTTTATCTTGATCTTCTGTGAATCCTTGGCTTGACATGTGCAAGTTTTTACTGTTCAAAGGTACACTACATATAATATGGAAGATATGGAAGGGTCTACAATATAAATGTTCACTAGTGGGTGGAATTTGAGGTGTAGTATTTATCCACTCTCTTCAGAACAATAAATATAAATCACTGATTGCTATATATATGTCCTAGTATATATACCTAGCCATGCATTAAAATTGGTGTAATACTGGTTATCCATATGAATAAACATTGTATTTTATCTCATTCTAATTTAATTGCATGATATAATACTTATATATATTAACTACACTGCAGCTATACAGTTGCCCTTGTGTGCCAGTTATATATGGACCATATAAGCATATAATTTTATACACCTATACTTGTTATGCAATAATTTACAAGAGTATCCTGAATGTGTAAATGTATACTTTATATACCAATCTCATCATTCATTGATTATCACCAAACTGGGATAAATGATAATTTTGAAATATATACAGTTGTACATATAGAATTTATAAAATTAAAAAAATGTTCAAACTGAAGTTCTTAAATTAGTTCTTCTGGTTTTGAAGGGACCATGTTCTTAGCTTTGTTCCTTCTCCTTTTGAGTGGCTACTGAATTGCTGCTAGTACTTCGTTTTGCATCACTTTACATGAGTGTAAATGTGACCCCAGGGCACACCACGAGGAGGTAGAAGTACGTCGTGCCCCAAAAGGCCTCCGGTTTCTCAACTCTATTTGACACTTCCACTACTTGCGTCGTAAGAGAAGCTGCTCGGGAACGGTCCGGCGTACCTGACCGACCTGTGACCAGTTACTAGTCCTGCACTGCCTCACGCTACGGACAGAACAAGCCCGACCCTGGCGGACCACAAACTCCCACCAATGAGAATCATCATGTGCACACAACGCAGCTTGAGAGCACTGTACACAGACTTTAGCTCATTGGGATCGGCCAGGTTGCTTTAGAGTAGGGACCCATCGATGAACTATAAGAAAAGAATTAGAGAATACCATGTGAAATTGCAATTGTAATACAAATTTTAAATGTCTCCAAACCAACCTGATGCGGCAGCCTACAATAGCTTCCTGACCGACTACGTAGTGGCACTGGACCCACGCTCCTCCAGGTACGGGTCGTATAGCAAGAATCCGCAAGTGCCAATTTAAACACACAAGCAGGATTAATAGTGAGATACATCTCCAGGCACTAACCCATGATAGAGAGACCACCCCACTATACGAACACCGATGACCCTTTGTCGCATGGTACCATGGTCGTGCTCCTACCACGGTTTTCGCGTCGATCCACACCAAAGTAGACCTCCAGAGTTGATAGCCCGGAGGCCAAAGACTGAAAATTTTCTCGACTATTTATTAGAAATGGTCGGCGGGAAATATCGTGAACTTGGCGGAAAATCGTGGAAGCAAAATTCTGTTTATTGTTTTCGATGTCATGTTCGAGAACAATAGACAACATGTAGTACATGCCCCGACCTATTCAGCAAGTTGTTATTGATATTGAACTCAGACAAACCTAACATGTCCAGTGACCCCATGAATGAAAAGTCCTTAATCAACAACTGTCTACGTTTCAATGATTCATTGAGCTTTAATTGTTTTATAGCAATAATGACTTAACAGTGCAATTGCATCATGCTCAAATTGCATGTATAAACGGTCACAAATATACAAAAGATAACCTTATATTGCTTTTGCTTTTCTTTACATTGCACAATCTGACTAGTCAAAAAAATTATTTCGTGCGCTTTTCTTAGTCTCGCATTTGTCAACCATGTCTTTTAGGAAAAAGTTTCATGCACTGTAGACACCCGTAGTAGTGTATAGGGTATGGAGTTCTTAACGTATAATTGCAGGAGCTACAGCAGTTACCGTATATTTTATACAGTACTTAAAATGAAAATGTCTCCCTGCGAATAAACATTTTATTGCACAATCTCCACTCAAAATGGCCGTCCCTGAAGATCTCCCATTGCTGGTTTGAAGAAGTTTTAATTGGTGTTGTACGTGCTAAACTGTTGGATTGGTAAGTAATCTTGCAAACCTTCATTATCACTCATTTAGCTTGTTTGTTACCATGGTGATATTGTGAAGAAAGAGGTTGTCTTGTGATATTTGTGTTAGTGCTAATCTTGTTTTGTACTTTTATCAATGTCAACACGTATGCTCACATAAGTGTATACTGACCAAACTAATCTTATAAGGTTCATTTTGTTAAGGAATTTAAGATGTCTTTCTATTGAGAAATTCTAATTGAATGAAATTTATATTTTTTATTTAAAGAGGTAATCTTCCTAAATGGCTGGTGTTCTGGTATTAATATGCAGCCTGTTTGTGAGATCAGGTGTCCATGTTTACAGTAAAATGTGGCTCTCCATTAGGTGTTATAACATGTGTAGTATTTAAGTCTCCATTTCAGGAGACTGTTACTACTAGTCAGGGAGGAGTGTAAAGATACATGATAAGGGAGATTAAATCTACAGTATTTGTCTGTCTTGACTGTTCAGTTGCACAGCCCCTGACAGCAATTGATAGAATAACATATTTTTACAATTACTTTGTGTATGGGGAGGGCTAATTAAATTGTACTTTTCTTGAATTTTCCGCACAAGTTTCTAAGCAGGACCAATTAAGTCTAGAGCTAACTGATGACTTACAGTGCTAGGCTGGTTATATTCTCAAGACTAGTTACTACTGCTGCCAGTATTAGTAGAGCAAACCTTCATTATCACTCTTTAAATCAGACATTTAGCTTGTTTGTTACCATGGTGATATTGTGAAGAAAGAGGTTGAGTTGTATTGTCTTGTGATATTACTTGTGCAATGGTGTTTATTACTAAAGTGTTTTATCTTTGTTATTAGAATGGAATACAAACTGTAGATACTGATACTCCTAAAATGGAAATTTCTAGGGGATTTCCCCAAGTCCATTCAATGGCAGCTTCCAGTATGTCCAATCTACCTATTGTCTTCTGTCGTTTTTGTGTGTTTGAAATGTTGCACTGCCTTGGGCAGAGACTGAACTGCCATGGAAAGAAGACAATACACTTATAGTTTGAAGAATCAGTTACCTAGCAACACTACACAAGTATACTTTGCCCCTCAATTTGACTGAACTGAGATGCAAATGTGGTTTCAAAGATTAGCTATTTATATGACTCTATATCATTTTATGCACAATTTATATACATATATGCACTTCAGAGAGCCATTTAATGACTTGTAATTTGTGTATTTAATTTATCAAGATTGACATTTCATAATCAGTTAAAATCACTTTATACAACAAACTGCATCTCTAGACCCTCAAAAGGCTAGAGATAAGCTATCTTAAACATCCAGCATTCCTATAGCCACAAGGGTACTTTTGTAATTGGAGGTTTCACTAGCAATTAAGATCCTTATCACAACAAATCTTTTAATGCATAAAGCTTTAGATTTCAAAAAAACCCTGTAATATTAAATAAATTTAATATACAGCTACAGAAAAAGAAGACTTAAAACAAATTTGAAAACCTCCTATTATTGTTATTGTAGTCAATAACTACATTACATGTGCATATATACTATAGTTTTTACTGTTCAAAGGTACACTACATATAATATGGAAGATATGGAAGGGTCTACAATATAAATGTTCACTAGTGGGTGGAATTTGAGGTGTAGTATTTATCCACTTTCTTCAGTCTGAAACAAAAGATGTTAAAGTGATCACAAAGATCATTCACCTAAGGGATGAAGGGGATTGCATCACTTGCAGGTGTGATTACGCAACATCTTGTGTCCCTTACCACTGACACTCCAAAATGGACGTGTGCAAAGAACACAATGCCAAAGAATATGTACAAAATGGCTCCTTCCAGAGAGGGCACCAGGAACGAAGCTGCTACAGCAGCAGCCAACGGAATGAGAAGTGCATTGAATCTCTCACATTTAGTTTCACTCATTCTAGCTATAATGAGCCGACACTGAAGAACAGAATAGAGGAGATGGGAGACTGGGAGTGTGAGGGAGGAGATGGGAGACTGGGAGTGTGAGGGAGGAGATGGGAGACTGGGAGTGTGAGGGAGGAGATGGGAGACTGGGAGTGTGAGGGAGGAGATGGGAGACTGGGAGTGTGAGGGAGGAGATGGGAGACTGGGAGTGTGAGGGAGGAGATGGGAGACTGGGAGTGTGAGGGAGGACATATGTAGAATGTCTGTGCTGTAACTCACACAAATATTTGAGAAGACTATTCCAATAGAGAAGAAGAATAGTCTCATACTCTGGTTACCAATGTCATTTGGAGAGTATTCCACCCAAATGTAAAATAGTACAGACATGATAGTGGTGGAAATGAGAGGAGCCAGTGCTTCGAATAGACCAAGATTCCTGTCCTTACTGAAGTAACAAAGGGAAGAGGGGGAGGGTAGAGTGAGGAGGAGAGGGAGGGTTAGGGATAGAGAAGAGGGGGAGGGTAGAGTGAGGAGGAGAGGGAGGGTTAGGGATAGAGAAGAGGGGGAGGGTAGAGTGAGGAGGAGAGGGAGGGTTAGGGATAGAGAAGAGGGGGAGGGTAGAGTGAGGAGGAGAGGGAGGGTTAGGGATAGAGAAGAGGGGGAGGGTAGAGTGAGGAGGAGAGGGAGGGTTAGGGATAGAGAAGAGGGGGAGGGTAGAGTGAGGAGGAGAGGGAGGGTTAGGGATAGAGAGAGTGAGGAGGGTAGAGAGAGGTAGAGAGAGGAAGAGATTGCTATTTGTGTTAAACCAGGATCACAAACCTTTTAGTGTTGTAATGAGAAAAGATGTTGTACAGCGACATTGGAATTGACATGAAGAATGAGATTATGAGCAGCCATCTCAGACCATCTGCCACTGAAAATCCTGGCATAATATAAAATCTCCAAAAAGGGGTTCCAAATATGCCAGTTACCAAGTAACCAAGGCAACAGGCCTACACATTTAAGGAGTACCACAATAAAGTAGCTTACATAGGTTAACAGATTTAGGTTCTTACAAGTTGACTGAAGTCATAAAACCACGGCAGATACATGATACCTGTGATGTAATTCTCCCAGTGACTGATGTAGAATGTCCCCAAGATGGCTATTAAAAGGATAGGCTGATGGGTGGGTGGATGGGTGATGGGTGGATGGGTGATGGGTGGATGGGTGGATGGATGGATGGG
Organism: Chondrosia reniformis; assembly: GCA_947172415.1. Taxonomy (NCBI): domain Eukaryota; kingdom Metazoa; phylum Porifera; class Demospongiae; order Chondrillida; family Chondrillidae; genus Chondrosia; species Chondrosia reniformis. The sequence continues at coordinate 7,574,909 of OX359197.1, read as the reverse complement.
TGGATGGATGGACGGATGGACGGACGGATGGATGGGTGGATGGGTGGACGGATGGACGGACGGATGGATGGATGGGTGGATGGATAGGTTGATGGATGGGTGGATGGACGGATGGGTGGATGGTGACCTACCAAGACAGGGGAAAAACCCTGTGTGAGCACTAGCTCCCCAAGGTTCCCCATTCCCTAGTGCTGAGTAGAGACACATAGGAATCAAAATGACTGACCAGCTGTCAAGTCCATGGTCAAACAGCTCACCTGAAACACATACAAGTCAGTTAATATTCCACCTTACACTCAAAGGGGACACACAACTACTGCTTGTCTGCATGAACTCACCCAGGGGAGTGCTGGATCCGGTCCTCCGAGCCTGCTTGCCATCGATGCCATCCAATGTGTAAGATGCAAAGTGCATAATTGCACAAAAGAACCACACCCAGTGGGGGATGGGCGGCCGCACTATTCCAAGAGTGTTGTAGGTAGTATTGTAGTCCCAGTCGTAGAAGGAGAGGAGCAGGAAGTTGATCATACCAAAGGACCAGCCAACAAAGGTTAAAAGATTGGGTGCCACCCACCTCGGGACCAGCTGGAGCAGAGGGTAGATAGACCTTATCACACGACAATACTCATGTACACATACAAGTGAAATGATATGGCAAATTCATAAGTGTCCTTTTTTGAAGATGTCCGTGAAGAAATATTCAATTTATGAAATCAGTAGATTACATTTGTTGTACAATAAAGTTAAGACACACATATAATATTGGTTGGTCTACAAATGTTATTCCTTTATTGCTTAATTTGCATACTGAAAATAGTATGGAACTTTCTACTTCCTTATTTAAAAGCATTAAGTATACATCAAAGGGTTTCCTTAAAAGGTAATTGGCACTAAACTGCAGCTTAAAAGTGTCACACTAGATGCAAGTGAGTGTTGGTAACTAATAGCAACCGATCAATTCATCATTCACATTGCATCTATTGTCATAGCAATCACAACCAACAAAGGCAGCTCTTCAGGTATGTATGTAACACAGTGAGGTCATTGAGGTTACACCCAAAGGGAGGACCACGCCCCCTTTGTCTACAAGCTTACATACATACATACTTAAAGTGCATGGAGACATTAATACACTACATTTGATGCACTGAAATCTCTATGCAACACATTGATCATTGAGATACAAGCAGATATAGGCAGAAGGAACAGTAAGGCCTCAACTGAGTTAAGAATGGATGTTATAATATTAGCCTGGCATGATGTTATAGGTATTAGTGTATGTTGAGACAAGAGAATGCGTTATATACAGTTCACACTCCAAGACCATCTGATGGAACTACCCATCTTACATATGTGTGCTGTCGCCTATTAAGTTACTTGTGTAATGAAATTGTTAGCTTGACAGCTGCAATTCTGTCACTTTGACTTACCTGCACCATCAAGTTCCAAAAAGGATGCATGACATACTTGGATAAAGGAGACGTGTCCACCGCACTGTACTACAGTTGAAGAACCGCGCAATCAGGTCTCTGATCGTGAGAATAGTTATATTGATGCGGTTAACTCACTCGATACTTGTCAAAGCCTTTGGCACATTCTGTCGAGAGGTAGCGAAATTCTGTTCTTTCTGTGATATGACCTCTCTTGGACGCCATTTTGAGTGGCTCTTCTGTATCGTACAGCCAGAACACCCCTAAGATATATCGTTGTTATTAGCAACAAACGATAAACATCCGTTCTCGTGTGCATATTAACTGTATCCAAGCAGCCGTTTGCAAACATTTGCAGAATTGTCTCTCGAGTTGATCTCGAGTGTCTAATGGTAAGAAACTAGTGCATTTTATCTCGCAAGGCTGGTAGCTGATAGCGGCGACACTAATCTCAATTGTGGTACTATTCTGTAGGTACCACTGTGAAGCTTATTTGACAATGGGTTGTGGTGTGTCCAAGTTAAACGTGGTTGCTCCCGAAACTATAACTATTGAAACCAAAAAGTCTTTGACTGAAGAAGATAGTCAGGTACAGTGTACCAGGCCCGTAGGCTGCAGTAACTGGCTGTATTCCCGGCTCAAATAACAATTTTTCCATCACACAGCGAATGTAGACATATATATATAATACAGTATACTGTATATTGAATATATTTCCATATTAGGTAAGAGTTGAACCTGTGCAGGAGATTGGTGGCAGCACTGAGGCTGATGCCAGAGGTACCTCTCCGACCCCATCCCAAAGGTCGACTGCATCTCGAATCTCCATCAGGGCCAAGAAAGACAAACCCTCTTCTGGAAAGTCGTCACTGAGACAAAAATTTGAAAAGCTTCAGGTGGATAGCAGAGAGTTGGATGAGGTCTACTCGAGAGGTTCAAGGGATGCCTCCGCCATCTCTAAGGCTTCCACTGTCATATCCGCTGACAGTGGGATAATGGATGAGAGGTGTGGTTTTGTAACAGAGACATCCTCCGAGAGTGAAAGGGAGCTTGCAGCAGCAGGCCTACCCGAGGCACCAGATCTCCTCTTAACAGGCACCTCTCTGCTGCAGCCAAGGAAGACCAGTTCAGCCACCAGCAGGTCCATGGCAGGGACTGAAGTGAAGCTACCTCAGTTAAAGAGGTTGTCCACAAGGAGTCTGTCATCCCCTTCTGTGGCAGTGGGCACGCCTCCCAGGCCATCCTTACTCACATCCGCCAGCCAATCTGTGTCTAGAAGAGCTGTGAAAGGTAAGCCAGTATTTCTCCATGAGTTACCTTCTACGGATGAGTTACCTTAATGTTGGAGTGTAATGTTAGTATATAATTTGGAGTATGAATATTCTAGATTTATTTACATGTACATACGTATCTCTTATCACTCCCAGCAGATGAGCATGAATATTAATTAGTCTCCTCCTCTCCACTGCAGATGATGAAGGGTTATCCCCTCTGGTTACGGAAAGACCAGCCTCGCGAGGAGGGGTTGCATTTGACATTCACTTTGGCACACCCGACACAGGGAATATGAAACGTACTCCTTCCAAGCTCAAGAGACTAGAGTCACAGAAAAGGACAAAAAGTGATGAAGTTCTTCGACTTGACATTGAAGGGAAGATACAAGCGGCAGAGCAGCGCAGAAAGGTACATACATTCCCAATATGGATGTTCATTTTGGATTAATTATACATGTATATGTATGTATGTTGCACAGGTTTAGATATATATATGTGTACTATGCCATTTCTACTTAGAGAGTGCTATCCTGCCTTTTAATAATGATGATTTTGATGTATTTACTGATAGCTTCATGAGCAGAGCTTACTACAGAAACTTGAGCAGAGAAAGCAGAGAGAAGAACAGACTCTAAATGCTCTCATAGAGATTTCCAAATCCCACAGTGACAAGACAAAGAGTTTTTTGGAGAAGAGAATGGAATCAAACAAGGAGAACAGAGAGGCTCACTTAAAGGCACTGAGGGACAAACTACATGCTAAAAATAAGAGTAAAGTGTTGAAGGAAACAACTCCACTTTGTCCTCTACTGGACACTGCAGTGGTGTCATAACAATGTATTAGTCTATACATTAAAGTGCTACGTACATGTTTGACATAATATACACTTTTATAAGAAAAATAAATTAAAATCTTGAGTATAAAATTACAAATTCTAATGTTGGCCAATCAATCACTGTCAAAAGTATATCCCTTGTACCAGGGAAACCTCTTAATGTTATCCGCAACCATCTGCTTCAATCTTGGGGTCCACACCAGTGTATGCCTAGTCTGATGGGGCTTACTGTACAGGTAGGCAATACACATTTCAACATAAAAGTCATAGCACTCAACTTCAAAGAATTTACACCAATTGCCAATTTCCTCACGAGGATTAGCTGATAGATTAGGGAGATGCACTTCGAGCACATCCAGGTTGAAGGTGTTTATAATATCAAGTGCTGACTGCATACTTATGTTAAATAACCTCTGAATAGCATCTTCTATTAAGTATTCACTATCAATGGGTCGTTTAAACTTTTCGCCCCTTTTCTCATGTTCCTCTACAGCGATACGTGTGAGTGTGGCAATCTGGTCATAAGGATTCCTCACAACCTAACACAATACAGAAAATGTTATAAACCACTTACAGTTTCCATTATCAAACATTACCAGTGGGAGGGGGGCATGTATTCAATACCTACTAGAACCACTTTAATAGGAACTTGTACTGTCATCTGTAGTTCTTTAAACACAGCTGTCCATACTGTTCTGTTCCTCCAAAAGAGCTCTGTGTCAGTTCCTGCCTCCTTCTCTCCAATCACAGTCACCTTTTCCTGGAATCGTCCCATATAGTTATTGGGTGCTATGGGAGAAGAAGTAGCAGATCTGAGTTAGGGAGTTGGGTGCAGTGTACTTTGGAGCCTAATACAGTTGATTATAAATCTAACACTCTACATATGATCAACCTTAATTACCTATCAAACAACAAACACTTTTAAGGTAATATTTTCATTAGGACAGTGTCTTTGGCATTCTTAAAAATAAGCTTATCAACGTCAGTGGTCACCTTTCGTCATGTTGAACTTTATTCTCAGGATCCAACCTGCTACGTGACGACTTTGAAGGTGCAGAGCAGTGTACAAGAGTGTCCTGTTGCTGTGATAGTCTGCATCTTGAGGCCACTTTAAAAACAGGCAATAGTCTGTGGCAATAATCATGTTGGGATGCGCATCCATCAGCACTCCTACAATGGTCGTGCCGCCCCGTCCCTGTCCAATGAAGAAGGAAAAGTATTTCACTTCATCGATCAAACGTTTAGATAGCAACATTGGTAAAAGCTTTTCCTTGGGGGTGAATTTGAGAAAATCGGAGTTCGCTGGAATATACGGTAGATTCCATACGTTTGGATGAATAATGGAGGGACGAACGTAGCTCAATACTTCAGACGCATTGGTAAATGATTGCAATGCAGTAACTGCTTTAGAAGATGATCGATGTATTTTAAGTTGATATTTTTCAGAAAGCCCTGGACGAATAGTGGAAGCAGCAGAGGGATTGTAGCTGTTTATATTCAAAGTGGTAGATACTTTAGATGAAGTAGTGGTAGATACTTTCGCTCCTGTAACTGATGTTATTGCAGTAAGTCGTTGGGAAGAGGTTTCATTTACTTCAAGGTGATACAGTTGTTTTTCAGAAAGTCCCTTAGCTTGCTTGATCACAGCCGGTTGAACTTCAAGCTTTGTGATTGAACAATCGTAGAGAAGCGTTACGTATACGACAAGAAAGCTAAGGAATCCAACCGTAAGGAGCAATAGTCGAGTATAGAACTTCATAGATGGTCGTACACTGCTATTTCTAACAACTAACAATGCGTACAGAGCAAAGGGGCGTGAACCCATATAACCGACAATTTACGAGATTGACGGGTTGGTTGCGAAATAAATACTTAGCAAAATAAGAAAAATTGTATTAAACTTCAGAACTCGGCCGAGGATCTACAAGGAAATAGAGAAAAGAAGTTAAGATCTACATTAGAGTCACACACTTCTGACTATAATCAGTCTGTGATGTAAATATGGTTTTGTAAGATATTGCAATACAAATAAAATATTGTTTTAGTCAAACATAATATGATACAATATGTAAATAAAAGCTGTTATTGCAGTGCAATCGGGGAAAGCACCCAATACTGAGCTGTCGGGCAACTGAAATGTGCTAGATCATGTATGATCTGGCGTGGGGATCATTGTTGATTGCAATGATTCTTCTACCTAAGGCATTCATTGAAAATTTGAGGGCATCAAGACCGAAAGCTCCCACTGTCTGATGGCCAAGGGGATCACATGAATTTGCTAGATCATGTGGGGAATGTGTGTAAATGTGGATCATGGATGAGTCCTGGCTAAATGTGTGTGAATCACTGTAAGTATATGTGGATGTGTGTGGATGTAGATAGGAAGCAAACTGTACCTGTGGAGAGGTCTCTCAACTCAATGCTAGTCTACTTTGACCAGAGTAGACTTGAGTATGTCCACTTACCAGTGATTTCATGGTCCTCAAATAACTTGTGATAATTACTGTAGAGACAGCTGTTAAGTTGCTTCAGCCAAGTGCAGACCTGCAGGGTGTTCCACTGGTGAACTGGAAAGGGCAGCCCTGAACTGGCCACTTCTGCAGTCTCACACAGCAACTCCTAATATGAAGAAGGACTCATGTGACTGTGAATAAGGTCATGTAAGTTCCTACCTGCTGTCCTTGAATTGACAATCTTCTGTGCTGCTTCAACTGAGCAGAGGTCATTCCTTCTTTAGATTTAGTTGCCTGGTAACCAATTGGTTGCCTAGATACAGGCCTGCCTTTCTGGGTTTGACTATCAATGTATTCCTTTCTGTTGCTGAGGGTAAAAGGATCTGGAGAAGTAGAAGTAAATAGTACAGAACTTTCTACTTCCTTCCTTAAAAGGAAATTGGCACTAAACTGCAGCTTAAAAGTGTCACACTAGATGCAAGTGAGTGTTGGTAACTAATAGCAACTGATTAATTCATAATTCACATTTCATCTATTGTCATAGCAATCACAGCCAACAAAGGGCAGCTCTTCAGGTATGTATATAACACAGTTAGATGAGCATGAATATTATTTAGTCTCCTCCTCTCCACTGCAGATGATGAAGGGTTATCCCCTCTGGTTACCGAGAGACCAGCCTCGTGAGGAGGGGTTGCATTTGACATTCACTTTGGCACACCCGACACAGGGAATGTGAAACGTACTCCTTCCAAGCTCAAGAGACTAGAGTCACAGAAAAGGACAAAAAGTGATGAAGTTCTTCGACTTGACATTGAAGGAAAGATACAAGCGGCAGAGCAGCGCAGAAAGGTACATACATTCCTAATATGGATGTTCATTTTGGATTAATTATATATTATTATTATTATTATTATTGTTATTAGAGTGCAAAGCACACAAGAGCCTAATGGCTCCATGTAGCACTGTACAGAGAAATATACAGAGTATATATAGTAATGTTCAAATGTTACAGCCTAGTCCAAACATGTTATATATGTGCACCAGTAATATGCTAGTACTGTAACAGCGCATCCTTGTCCCCTCCCAGTGACAACAGGAATCACAATTCCTCACGTGTCTTCAGAAATTGATCTGGAGTGGTGATGTACCCTTTCAATTTTCCAATAATTATGTCTCCATATCAATTCCAGTTCTGCCAATATATCTTCTTCTCCGGACATCTTGAACCACCAGATGTCCTTCCCATCTCTCCTTTTAAAATTCCTAACCATTAACAATTCTCCAGCCCTAGCACAACAAGCGACTATCCTCTTCCGAGCTTGGCTAACGTGCAGCGACTTATTCGTACCCCACAATTTTCTAATTCCTTTCCTTGCCTTCTGTTGGTCTTCTCCCGTTTTGGATTTCTTTAAATTGCTCGCACTGACAGTTGTTCCTTCTTCTAGTTGGCGCTTTAGACTCAAAATATCCTTTTCTGAATCTGCAATTTGTCTTCCAAGCTCCTCCATTCTTTTGTAAATATCTCTGACTGCTTCTTCACGCTCTTTCATAAAAACTTCCATCTCTTCTAGTAACTTGGTGGCTTGGTCGACTTCGTACCTCTTAAAAAGGCCCTGCATACGACTGAGTGCAGACATTGTACAAAAGAAGCAAATAAACGGCACATCGTCCCTAGCAACTACAACTTGAGCAACGTTATGACAAGAAGGATGAGACCAATTCCCGCAAACCTGACACTGAACCCAATCTCTCCTGTCCTTAGCCGCTGACTCCCTGTTCCTCCCACAAACGCAGTTAATAGTGTCTCCTTTGGCAGGAGTTTTCGCCTGCAAACCCTTGCTACTCTCTTCTTTTCCCTTCGAAGTCGAACCTAACTTTCGTTTCGGTGTAACTACCACTTCTACTTGATTTGCACTTGGCAAACTACCATTTCTCGTTACTTTTGAGGGCATTTTCTTCAACACCTTAAGCCAACAATCTCTTCACTCCGTCGCTTGGATACAATATATGTATATGTGTATTCATGTATATATATATATATATATATACATGAATATGTATGTATACATGTATGTATCACATGTACATCACTCAGGTTTAGGTACATGCTATGCCATTCCTACTTAGAGAGTACTATCCTGCCCTTTAATATTAGGGCATCAATTAATGTGTTAATTATTATTATGATGATGATTTTGATGTATTTACTGATAGCTTCATGAGCAGAGCTTACTACAGAAACGTGAGCAGAGAAAGCAGAGAGAAGAACAGACTCTAAATGCTCTCATAGAGATTTCCAAATCCCACAGTGACAAGACAAAGAGTTTTTTGGAGAAGAGAATGGAATCAAACAAGGAGAACAGAGAGGCTCACTTAAAGGCACTGAGGGACAAACTACATGCTAAAAATAAGAGTAACGTGTTGAAGGAAACAACTCCACTTTGTCCTCTACTGGACACTGCAGTGGTGTCATAACAATGTATTAGTCTACACATTAAAGTGCTACGTACATGTTTGACATAATATACACTTTTATAAGAAAAAGAAATTATAATCTTGAGTAAAAAATTACAAATTCTATTGTTGGCCAATCAATCACTGTCAAAAGTATATCCCTTGTACCAGGGAAACCTCTTAATGTTATCCGCAACCATCTGCTTCAATCTTGACGTCCACACCAGGGTATGCCTAGTCTGATGGGTCTTACTGTACAGGTAGGCAATACACATTTCAACATACCAGTCATAGCACTCAACTTCAAAGAATTTACACCAATTGCCAATTTCCTCACGAGGATTAGCTGATAGATTAGGGAGATGCACTTCGAGCACATCCAGGTTGAAGGTGTTTATAATATCAAGTGCTGACTGCATACTTATGTTAAACAACCTCTGAATAGCATCTTCTATTAAGTATTCACTATCAATGGGCCGTTTAAACTTTTTGCCCCTTTCCTTATGTTCCTCTACAGCGATACGTGTGAGTGTGGCAATCTGGTCATAAGGATTCCTCACAACCTAACACAATACAGAAAATGTTATAAACCACTTAGTTTCCATTATCAACATTACCAGTGGGAGGGGTCATGTAAGCAATACCTACTAGAACCACTTTAATAGGAACTTGTACTGTCATCTGTAGTTCTTTAAACACAGCTGTCCATACTGTTCTGTTCCTCCAAAAGAGCTCTGTGTCAGTTCCTGCCTCCTTCTCTCCAATCACAGTCACCTTTTTCTGGAATCGTCCCATATAGTTATTGGGTGCTATGGGAGAAGAAGTAGCAGATCTGAGTTAGGGAGTTGGGTGCAGTGTACTTTGGAGCCTAATACAGTTGATTATAAATCTAACACTCTACCTATGATCGACAACAAACACTTTTAAGGTAATACTTTCATTAGGACAGTGTCTTTGGCATTCTTAAAAAAAAGGTTATCAACGTCAGTGGTCACCTCTCGTCATTTTGAACTTTATTCCCAGGATCCAACCTGCTACGTGACGACTTCGAAGGTACAGAGCAGTGTACAAGAGTGTCCTGTTGCTGTGATAGTCTGCATCTTGGGGCCACTTTAAAAACAGGCAATAGTCTGTGGCGATAATCATGTTGGGATGCGCATCCATCAGCATTCCTACAATGGTCGTGCCGCCCCGTCCCTGTCCAATGAAGAAGGAAAAGTATTTCACTTCATCGATCAAACGTTTAGGTAACAACAGTGGTAAGAGCTCTTCCTTGGGGGTGAGTTTGAGAAATTTGGAGTTCGCTGGAATGTAGGGTAGATTCCATACGTTTGGATGAATAATGGAGGGACGAACGTAGCTCAATACTTCAGACGCATTGGTAAATGATTGCAATGCAGTAACTGCTTTAGAAGATGATCGATGTATTTTAAGTTGATATTTTTCAGAAAGCCCTGGACGAATAGTGGAAGCAGCAGAGGGATTGTAGCTGTTTATATTCAAAGTGGTAGATACTTTAGATGAAGTAGTGGTAGATAATTTAGATGAAGTATTGGTAGATACTTTCGCTCCTGTAACTGATGTTATTGCAGTAAGTCGCTGGGAAGAGGTTTCTTCAAGGTGTAACAGATGTTTTTCAGAAAGTCCCTTAGCTTGCTTGATCACAGCCGGTCGAACTTCAAGCCTTGCAATTGAACAATCGTAGAGAAGTGTTATGACAAGAAAGCTAAGGAATCCAACCGTAAGGAAAAATAGTCGAGTATAGAACTTCATAGATGGTCGTACACTGACCGAACGCTATTTCTACAATTAACAATGCACATTGTGAAAGGAACAAAGGGGCGTGAACCCATATAGATTCTATATACGTACGCGATAATATTCCGATTGAAGGGTTGGTAGACTAGCGAAATAAATACTTTAGCAAAATAAGAAAAATGTATTAAACTTCAGAAATTCGTATTTGTATTGCAATATCTTACAAAATCATATTTACATCACAGACTGATTATGAAACTAAGAGGAGGCACGGCAGGATTTCAAGGGGGTGACCAGACAGGAGAGAGTATGCAAGGAATGTGACAGGGGTGAAGTGGAAGACGTGGAACATTGATTAATGAGGTATGAAGCATGGAAATCCCAACGCGTACAATTGGAGGCCTGGATACAACGGCATAGTGACAAGTGGAGTACCCAGAATTCTACTAGCAGTAGTACTGCATCTCTGCTGTCGGCTGCATGTAGCAACTATGAACTCTTGTCGATTATTTTATGTATGTGGCATGCATATATGTAAGGTTCAGTTAGCTCTATTTTGCATGTTCACATTATTTATTTTGTCTTGTTGTAAGTGCTGCATGGGGCCAATCTGTGCCCTAGTGCCAATGGGCACGGTGCACTCTAATAATATTGATTGATTGATTGATTGATTGATTATAGTCAGAAGTGTGTGACTCTGTTAGCTGGTATTGTTGTAATGTAGATCTTAACTTCTTTTCTCTACTTCATTGCAGATCCTCGGCCGAGTTCTGAAGTTTAGTAAAATATTAAAGTATATATTTATTTCGCTATACCGAATTTGTCGTTCCGCCTACGTGTGCACATTGTTTATAAATTGTAGTAGTGTACCACCATCTCTATGAAGTTCTATACTCGACTATTGTTCCTTACGGTTGGATTCCTTAGCTTTCTTGTCGTAATCCTTCTCTACGATTGTTCAATTGCAAGGCTTGAAGTTCAACCGGCTGTGATCAAGCAAGCTAAGGGACTTTGTGAAAAACATCTGTTTCACCTTGAAGTAAATGAAACCTCCTCCCAACGACTTACTGCAATAACATCAGTTACAGGAGCGAAAGTATCTACTTCATCTAAATTATCTACCACTACTTCATCTAAAGTATCTACCACTTTTTGGAGGAACAGAACAGTATGAACTACAGATGACAGTACAAGTTCCTATTAAAGTGGTTCTAGTAGGTATTGCATACATGGCCCCTCCCAATAGTAATGTTTGATAATGGAAACTGTACACTGTATTGTGTTAGGTTGTGAGGAATCCTTATGATCAGATTGCCACACTCACACGTATCGCTGTAGAGGAACATAAGGAAAGGGGCGAAAAGTTTAGACGACCCATTGATAGTGAATACTTAATAAAAGATGCTATTCAGAGGTTGTTTAACATAAGTATGCAGTCAGCACTTGATATTATAAACACCTTCAACCTGGATGTGCTCGAAGTGCATCTTTCTAATCTAATAGCCAATCCTCGTGAGGAAATTGGCAATTGGTGTAAATTCTTTGAAGTTGAGTGCTATGACTGGTATGTTGAAATGTGTATTGCCTACCTGTACAGTAAGACCCATCAGACTAGGCATACCCTGGTGTGGACGTCAAGATTGAAGCAGATGGTTGCGGATAACATTAAGAGGTTTCCCTGGTACAAGGGATATACTTTTGACAGTGATTGATTGGCCAACAATAGAATTTGTAATTTTTTACTCAAGATTATAATTTCTTTTTCTTATAAAAGTGTATATTATGTCAAACATGTAGCACTTTAATGTATAGACTAATACATTGTTATGACACCACTGCAGTGTCCAGTAGAGGACAAAGTGGAGTTGTTTCCTTCAACACTTTACTCTTATTTTTAGCATGTAGTTTGTCCCTCAGTGCCTTTAAGTGAGCCTCTCTGTTCTCCTTGTTTGATTCCATTCTCTTCTCCAAAAAACTCTTTGTCTTGTCACTGTGGGATTTGAAAATCTCTATGAGAGCATTTAGAGTCTGTTCTTCTCTCTGCTTTCTCTGCTCACGTTTCTGTAGTAAGTTCTGCTCATGAAGCTATCAGTAAATACATCAAAATCATCATCATAATAATAATTAACACATTAATTGATGCCCCAATTTTAAAGGGCAGGATAGTACTCTCTAAGTAGGAATGGCATAGCATGTACCTAAACCTGTGTGATGTACATGTGATACGTACATGTATACATACATATACATGTATATATAATTAATCCTAAATGTCAAGTCGAAGAACTTCATCACTTTTTGTGACTCTAGTCATGTATATATATATATATATCTAAACCTGTGTGACCAATTGGTTGCTTAGATACAGGCCTTTCTGGGTTTGACTATCAATGTAAGTAAGTGTGGATGTGTGTGGATGTAGATAGGAAGCAAACTGTACCTGTGGAGAGGTCTCTCAACTCAATGCTAGTCCACTTTGACCAGAGTAGACTTGAGTATGTCCACTTACCAGTGATTTCATGGTCCTCAAATAACTTGTGATAATTACTGTAGAGACAGCTGTTAAGTTGCTTCAGCCAAGTGCAGACCTGCAGGGTGTTCCACTGGTGAACTGGAAAGGGCATCCCTGAACTGGCCACTTCTGCAGTCTCACACAGCAACTCCTAATATGAAGAAGGACTCATGTGACTGTGAATAAGGTCATGTAAGTTCCTACCTGCTGCCCTTGAATTGACAATCTTCTGTGCTGCTTCAACTGAGCAGAGGTCATTCCTTCTTTAGATTTAGTTGCCTGGTAACCAATTGGTTGCCTAGATACAGGCCTGCCTTTCTGGGTTTGACTATCAATGTATTCCTTTCTGTTGCTGAGGGTAAAAGGATCTGGAATAGGAGGATTGCAGTAGAAGTTTTGTACAATGTCTGCACTCAGTCGTATGCAGGGCCTTTTTAAGAGGTACGAAGTCGACCAAGCCACCAAGTTACTAGAAGAGATGGAAGTTTTTATGAAAGAGCGTGAAGAAGCAGTCAGAGATATTTACAAAAGAATGGAGGAGCTTGGAAGACAAATTGCAGATTCAGAAAAGGATATTTTGAGTCTAAAGCGCCAACTAGAAGAAGGAACAACTGTCAGTGCGAGCAATTTAAAGAAATCCAAAATGGGAGAAGACCAACAGAAGGCAAGGAAAGGAATTAGAAAATTGTGGGGTACGAATAAGTCGCTGCACGTTAGCCAAGCTCGGAAGAGGATAGTCGCTTGTTGAGGAATTTTAAAAGGAGAGATGGGAAGGACATCTGGTGGTTCAAGATGTCCGGAGAAAAAGATATATTGGCAGAACTGGAATTGATATGGAGACATAATTATCTGGAATAGGAGGATTGCAGTAGAAGTAAATAATACAGAACTTTCTACTTCCTTCCTTAAAAGGAAATTGGCACTAAACTGCAGCTTAAAAGTGTCACACTAGATGCAAGTGAGTGTTGTTAACTAATAGCAACCGATCAATTCATCATTCACATTGCATCTATTGTCATAGCAATCACAGCCAACAAAGGCAGCTCTTCAGGTATGTATATAACACAGTTAGATGAGCATGAATATTAATTAGTCTCCTCCTCTCCACTGCAGATGATGAAGGGTTATCCCCTCTGGTTACGGAGAGACCAGCCTCGCGAGGAGGGGTTGCATTTGACATTCACTTTGGCACACCCGACACAGGGAATGTGAAACGTACTCCTTCCAAGCTCAAGAGACTAGAGTCACAAAAAGTGATGAAGTTCTTCGACTTGACATTGAAGGGAAGATACAAGCGGCAGAGCAGTGCAGAAAGGTACATACATTCCTAATATGGATGTTCATTTAGGATTAATTATATATACATGAATATGTATGTATACATGTATGTATCACATGTACATCACTCAGGTTTAGGTACATGCTATGCCATTCCTACTTAGAGAGTACTATCCTGCCCTTTAATATTAGGGCATCAATTAATGTGTTAATTATTATTATGATGATGATTTTGATGTATTTACTGATAGCTTCATGAGCAGAACTTACTACAGAAACGTGAGCAGAGAAAGCAGAGAGAAGAACAGACTCTAAATGCTCTCATAGAGATTTTCAAATCCCACAGTGACAAGACAAAGAGTTTTTTGGAGAAGAGAATGGAATCAAACAAGGAGAACAGAGAGGCTCACTTAAAGGCACTGAGGGACAAACTACATGCTAAAAATAAGAGTAAAGTGTTGAAGGAAACAACTCCACTTTGTCCTCTACTGGACACTGCAGTGGTGTCATAACAATGTATTAGTCTATACATTAAAGTGCTACATGTTTGACATAATATACACTTTTATAAGAAAAAGAAATTATAATCTTGAGTAAAAAATTACAAATTCTATTGTTGGCCAATCAATCACTGTCAAAAGTATATCCCTTGTACCAGGGAAACCTCTTAATGTTATCCGCAACCATCTGCTTCAATCTTGACGTCCACACCAGGGTATGCCTAGTCTGATGGGTCTTACTGTACAGGTAGGCAATACACATTTCAACATACCAGTCATAGCACTCAACTTCAAAGAATTTACACCAATTGCCAATTTCCTCACGAGGATTGGCTATTAGATTAGAAAGATGCACTTCGAGCACATCCAGGTTGAAGGTGTTTATAATATCAAGTGCTGACTGCATACTTATGTTAAACAGCCTCCGAATAGCATCTTCTATTAAATATTCACTATCAATGGGTCGTCTAAACTTTTCGCCACTTTTCTCATGTTCCCATACAGCAATACGTGTGAGTGTGGCAATCTGGTCATAAGGATTCCTCACAACCTAACACAATACAGTGTACAGTTTCCATTATCAACATTACCAGTGGGAGGGGGGCATGTATGCAATACTTACTAGAACCACTTTAATAGGAACTTGTACTGTCATCTGTAGTTCTTTAAACACAGCTGTCCATACTGTTCTGTTCTTCCAAAAGAGCTCTGTGTCAGTTCCTGCCTCCTTCTCTCCAATCACAGTCACCTTTTTCTGGAATCGTCTCGTATAGTTATTGGGTGCTAATGGGAGAAGCAATACATATATAATATAGCAGATTCTATTATTCTGTAGTGACATTTTTACACAAACATTACTTAGACACAGCAAATATGCGAGATTGTCCTGTGTCAAATGTGCGAGAGGTCCTACGGGATGGGCCTCTGACAGTGCAGGATGCTATCCCCCAATTCAGGGTCAATACTGATCACTGAGAAGGGGACGGTAGAAGGTAAGTTTAGGTATATATGTGGAGGTGAGTGTTAGAGGTATAACATCCAAATTGATTATTAACCGAAAATTACTTTGAGGGTACTACCATATATCTTCTGTTTCAATGTCAATGTCAGTGGTCACCTTTCGTCATTTCGAACTTCATTCTCAGGCTTTGAAGGTGCAGAGCAGTGTACAAGAGTGTCCTGTTGCTGTGATAGTCTGCATCTTGAGGCCACTTTAAAAACAGGCAATAGTCTTTGGCGATAATCATGTTGGGATGCGCATCCATCAGCATTCCTACAATAGTCGTGCCGCTGCGCCCCTGTCCAATGAAGAAGGAAAAGTATTTCACTTCATCGATCAACCATTCAGATAACAACATTGGTAGAAGCTTTTCCTTGGGGGTGAGTTTGAGAAAATCGGAGTTCGCTGGAATGTACGATAGATTCCATACGTTTGGATGAATAATGGAGGGACGAACGTAGCTCAATACTTCAGACGCATTGGTAAATGATTGCAATGCAGTAACTGCTTTAGAAGATGATCGATGTATTTTAAGTTTATTTTTATCAGAAAGCCCTGGACGAATAGTGGAAGCAGCAGAGGGATTGTAACTGACTTTAGATGAAGTAGATACTTTCGCTCCTGTAACTGATGTTATTGCAGTAAGTCGCTGGGAAGAGGTTTCATTTACTTCAAGGTGAAACAGATGTTTTTCAGAAAGTCCCTTAGCTTGCTTGATCACAGCCGGTCGAACTTCAAGCCTTGCAATTGAACAATCGTAGAGAAGTGTTATGACAAGAAAGCTAAGGAGTCCAACCGTAAGGAAAAATAGTCGAGTATAGAACTTCATAGATGGTCGTACACTGACCGAACGCTATTTCTACAATTAACAATGCACATTGTGAAAGGAACAAAGGGGCGTGAACCCATATAGATTCTATATACGTACGCGATAATATTGAACTACTTTAGCAAAATAAGAAAAATGTATTAAACTTCAGAAATTCGTATTTGTATTGCAATATCTTACAAAATCATATTTACATCACAGACTGATTATGAAACTAAGAGGAGGCACGGCAGGATTTCAAATCGAGACGGGAAGATGGAGGGGGTGACCAGACAGGAGAGAGTATGCAAGGAATGTGACAGGGGTGAAGTGGAAGACGTGGAACATTGATTAATGAGGTATGAAGCATGGAAATCCCAACGCGTACAATTGGAGGCCTGGATACAACGGCATAGTGACAAGTGGAGTACCCAGAATTCTACTGCATCTCTGCTGTCGGCTGCATGTAGCAACTATGAACTCTTGTCAATTATTTTGTGTATGTGGCATGCATATATGCAAGGTTCAGTTAGCTCTATTTTGCATGTTCATATTATTTATTTTGTCTTGTTGTAAGTGCTGCATGGGGCCAATCTGTGCCCTGGTGCCAATGGGCACGGTGCACTCTAATAATATTGATTGATTGATTGATTGATATATTATTATTATTATTATTATTATTATTTAACGTGCCACATGCATAGCACTATATAGGACAAACTGTCCTATGAGGCTCACACCAATACATCATGACAAATAAATCAGTTCAACAAAACATTAAGTCATCAATCAAAAAGGTCAACTAAATCTAGCAGTCCACATCTTCAAAATAATCTTAAGGATTGAGTGATGCTTGCATCCTTGATCCAGAATGGCAAATAGTTTATCATCATCAGTCATCAAATCAAACCCCAGTGCTACCCGTGACACTGACTGAAAAAGGTCCACTCGTTCATCCTTCCATCTCTCGCACTCCAGCAGCCAATGTTGCACATCTTCCGCCTTCCCCAAATCACATTCCTCACATGTTCTCTCCGCTCTCTCAAGACCCCTCCAATTTTCTCAAGCCTAAATCATCCTAAATGGGTCTGCTGAGGATACAGGTCATTGTGTATACATTCCTAATATGGATGTTCATTTTGGATTAATTTTATATACATGTACGTATCACATGTACATACAGGTTTAGATATATATATATATGTGTGCTATGCCATTCCTACTTAGAGAGTGCTATCCTGCCCTTTAATATTAGGGCATAAATTAATGTGTTAATTATTATTATGATGATGATTTTGATGTATTTACTGATAGCTTCATGGGCAGAGCTTACTACAGAAACTTGAGCAGAGAAAGCAGAGAGAAGAACAGACTCTGAATGCTCTCATAGAGAAACTACATGCTAAAAATAAGAGTAACGTTTTGAAGGAAACAACTCCACTTTGTCCTCTACTGGACACTGCAGTGGTGTCATAACAATGTATTAGTCTACACATTAAAGTGCTACGTATATATATACACTTTTATAAGAAAAATAAATTAAAATCTTGAATATAAAATTACAAATTCTAATGATGGCCAATCAATCACTGTCAAAAGTATATCCCTTGTACCAGGGAAACCTCTTAATGTTATCCGCAACCATCTGCTTCAATCTTGGGGTCCACACCAGGGTATGCCTAGTCTGATGGGTCTTACTGTACAGGTAGGCAATACACATTTCAACATACCAGTCATAGCACTCAACTTCAAAGAATTTACACCAATTGCCAATTTCCTCACGAGGATTGGCTGATAGATTAGGGAGATGCACTTCGAGCACATCCAGGTTGAAGGTGTTTATAATATCAAGTGCTGACTGCATACTTATGTTAAACAACCTCCGAATAGCATCTTCTATTAAGTATTCACTATCAATGGGTCGTCTAAACTTTTTGCCCCTTTCCTCATGTTCCTCTACAGCGATACGTGTGAGTGTGGCAATCTGGTCATAAGGATTCCTCACAACCTAACACAATACAGAAAATGTTATAAATCACTTACAGTTTCCATTATCAACATTACCAGTGGGAGGGGTCATGTAAGCAATACCTACTAGAACCACTTTAATAGGAACTTGTACTGTCATCTGTAGTTCTTTAAACACAGCTGTCCATACTGTTCCGTTCCTCCAAAAGAGCTCTGTGTCAGTTCCTGCCTCCTTCTCTCCAATCACAGTCACCTTTTTCTGGAATCGTCCCATATAGTTATTGGGTGCTATGGGAGAAGAAGCTCAGTAACTGCACATCCCCTAGACTCAACACAGCAAATGGCAAGATTGGGATAGGGGCACAAGCAGTATGGTCTTAACTATAGGGGTGGATTACCCGGGCCTCTGACAGTGCAGGATGCTGGGCTGTGATCAACAATGATCACTGAGAAGAATGTAACACTTGATTACTATCTAACTCTCTACATATTATGATTGAAAATAATCAAGTAACAACAAACAATTTTAATACTTTCAATTTTAATACTTTCAGTTGTGTCTTTGGTCATCATACATCTACATTCTCATCTTACAGGGTACTACCATACTCCTTGACTAGTGCACATACTATCCTACATATCCTTATTCATATCTTCTGTTTCGAAATACTTATATATATCTAAACAATGTCAACGTCAGTGGTCACCTCTCGTCATTTTGAACTTTATTCTCAGGATCCAATCCGCAATGTCACGACTTTGAAGGTGCAGAGCAGTGTACAAGAGTGTCCTGTTGCTGTGATAGTCTGCATCTTGGGGCCACTTTAAAAACAGGCAATAGTCTGTGGCAATAATCATGTTGGGATGCGCATCCATCAGCACTCCTACAATGGTCGTGCCGCCCCGTCCCTGTCCAATGAAGAAGGAAAAGTATTTCACTTCATCGATCAAACGTTCAGATAACAACATTGGTAAAAGCTTTTCCTTGGGGGTGAGTTTGAGAAAATCGGAGTTCGCTGGAATATACGGTAGATTCCATACGTTTGGATGAATAATGGAGGGACGAACGTAGCTCAATGCTTCAGACGCATTGGTAAATGATTGCAATGCAGTAACTGCTTTAGAAGATGATCGATGTATTTTAAGTTGATATTTTTCAGAAAGCCCTGGACGAATAGTGGAAGCAGCAGAGGGATTGTAGTTGTTTATATTCAAAGTGGTAGATACTTTAGATGAAGTAGTGGTAGATAATTTAGATGAAGTAGTGGTAGATAATTTAGATGAAGTAGTGGTAGATACTTTAGATGAAGTAGTGGTAGATACTTTAGATGAAGTAGTGGTAGATACTTTAGATGAAGTAGTGGTAGATAATTTAGATGAAGTAGTGGTAGATAATTTAGATGAAGTAGTGGTAGATAATTTAGGTGAAGTAGATACTTTCGTTTCTGTAACTGATGTTATTGCAGTAAGTCGCTGGGAAGAGGTTTCATTTACTTCAAGGTGATACAGTTGTCTTTCACAAAGTCCCTTAGCTTGCTTGATCACAGCCGGTTGAACTTCAAGCCTTGCCATTGAACAATCGTAGAGAAGCGTTACGATAAGAAAGCTAAGGAGTCCAACCGTAAGGAGCAATAGTCGAGTATAGAACTTCATAGATGGTCGTATATACACTGACCGAACGCTATTTCTACAATTAATTAACAATTCGCACACGCAGGCGGAACTTCCTGGAACCTATATACGTATACGTACGCGATAATATATTAACCGACAAATTATGATTGACGGGGTGATTGCAATGATTCTTCTAGCCATAGATTATATATGACTAACGTACGTTAGTCATATATAATCTATGCTATTACCATATGCTTAATAAAGATGTATAGTTATAATCTAAGAATATAATATTCATTTATAATTCTGAAATAATTGTTTTCTTAATGGCTTCTTCCCCTTTGTTGTGGTTCGCATGGCTTCTTTGTAATCCTCCACTAGACTGGATGCTATAGCATATCCCCTTATGGTCATCCACAACAAGATGATGTCAGTAAGAAGAAGGTGGCTATCATCTCTTGACAGATCAACAGTAATCAGTGACCAAGCAAACAATATATCTTCATTGGCTTCAATTTTTTGTACCATTTCATCTTTTTCAGGGCCTGCTCCCATCTTCAGTTTTTCTGCTAGCATGGGGTATATGCACACTTCCAGTTCTTGGAAGAAAGTGTACACTTGTTCGTTGACTGTAAACAGCCCTCCTCGATTAACGAGTTTAAGCCAGGCCCGTGTATAAGTTAAATATGTTTCCTCCTCTGCATCATTACCTTCTGCCTCTAAATTTGTGGTGCCCTCTTCCATTTTCACCAAACATTGATAGATCACTGATGACTTCCCAAGCATGTATTTTTTCTTCATTTTTTTATTACATACCCTGCTACGTATCGAATAGCATTGGCTTCATCAGGGAGTATCTCTTTTCTTTCCTTGGGGCTACTTTCTTCTTTATTTCGTGAATATTTTTCTTGTAACAATAAGAGGACATACTCCATTGTTGCCTTCTGGGCAAGGATGATATCTATGTCTTCTACTACCTTTTGTGACTTTTTCCATATCTGTGGTAGCTCTTCAATTCTAAACAAGTGGAACTGTGGCCACAGTTCCACTTGAAGGGAATGCCTTCCAATTTTCCTTAGTGGTAATTGTGACACAAGGACCATCAATTCCTTGTGTAAGGCACTTGTGTAAGGCAGAGCACAATGTTTCAATATCACTACGAGAAGTAACTAAAGATTCGATCTGCTTCCGTATTACCGAATGTCTTGGTATTTTTTCGCTTGCAAATTCCTTTATAGCCAGTTTTCTGAGAATGGCGATAAACGATTCGATGTACGAAGAATCAAGCAGTCGAGAAGAAGTCGATTGAGCCATGGTTAAATAATTCGCCGCTTACTTCGTCGTCAACTTAACATATAATCAACCGATCGAAATCGCAGCTATATAGTACGGAAATGTTTCGATTTATAAAACGGAAGTGTTAGCAAACATTGTCCCAACGTTGCGTGGGTGGATTCCAATCCCGGTTACGTTAGTCATATATAATCTATGTTCTAGCTAAGGCATTGAAAATTTGAGGGCATCAAGAGCGAAAGCTCCCACTGTCTCGATGGCCAAGGGGATCACATGGATGAGATACAGGCCTGTCTTTCTGGGTTTGACTATCAATGTACTCCTTCCTCTTGCTAAGGGGAAAAGGATCTGGAATAGGAGGATTGAGGTAGAAGTAAATACCGTATATGTCCGTATAGAAACCGGGCTCAAATAGAGGCCGGGGGTGCCGAGGCCAATTCTTTAATAGAGGCCGGGTCTCGAATAGTGGCTGGGTTAGTGTTAACTTATATCATGCATAACTCCTAAATGTTTAAGTTATGCGTAAGACTAAAAAGAGACAATATTACAAAATTATTCTAAAAGAAGTTATATGCTTTTATATATGCTATAACAATATATTCCAAACCTTGGCATGTATATTTAAGCTACATGACTGCATGCATGTACATATATATACATGGTGACTAATGTAATGGGGGTTGTTATGAACTTCAGATCCAACTACATTCACAATACATGGTATGGCCCATGCAAAAAAAGGAAAGGAAGAAAAGAAGCCTAACTGTATCCTCATCCAAAGCTCTATAGGTTTGCCCTAAATCATTAGTCTAACAAAATTGTGTTTTAATCCATCCTCCTTAACTTCATAGGCGTGATAACCATAGTTTTTGGAATATGCATGGTGTTCTAGATAATTCATGGTTTCATCGAATATGACCTGTAAATATATACAGGATGGTACTGGTTGTTTCGTCTATATTGTGCTAACTAAGTATATAAAAAGGGGAAGTTTATTGCAGAATAATAATATTGTGTACAAAGCTTAAGATTATAATGTAAGTATGATAATGTTTTCCAATCTATATTTAATTACTATAAGATAAATGGGACTATCTTGTATAAAGAAAAACTGCCTTTTATGAGCTATAATCATCTACTCTTATGCATTTCTTTGTTGCCTACGTAAACTTGTCAGTTTGAATTTCTATATGTGCATGTATTCAAGAGTAATTTGTTGAAAGGACTGTAAGTCTATGGTTATGAAAGTAGTGACAATGGAATCATCAAATCTACTGAATTGGTGGTTAATCCATTTACTTGATCAGCTTCTTCCGATTATCCCACTCCCACTTCTGCTAGTATCATATATGTTACACCTATTGCGCATATATAGCTATATAATAGCGTATTGTATGTATATTCCCAAAGACTCAAGAAAGATCTAAGATAATCAATGCTTTACGTGGAAAAGGAGTTACATACATGGAATACACATTTACAAATTAAATACGTATATTATACAAGTGTGATAGAAATAATCACTGGGGGGTCATTGGGCTAGACCAGCCGAGCTGCAGATCAAAAAACAACTCCACTTTGTCCTCTACTGGACACTGCAGTGGTGTCATAACAATGTATTAGTCTATACATTAAAGTGCTACGTATATATATACACTTTTATAAGAAAAATAAATTAAAATCTTGAATATAAAATTACAAATTCTAATGTTGGCCAATCAATCACTGTCAAAAGTATATCCCTTGTACCAGGGAAACCTCTTAATGTTATCCGCAACCATCTGCTTCAATCTTGGGGTCCACACCAGGGTATGCCTAGTCTGATGGGGCTTACTGTACAGGTAGGCAATACACATTTCAACATACCAGTCATAGCACTCAACTTCAAAGAATTTACACCAATTGCCAATTTCCTCACGAGGATTGGCTGATAGATTAGGGAGATGCACTTCGAGCACATCCAGGTTGAAGGTGTTTATAATATCAAGTGCTGACTGCATACTTATGTTAAACAACCTCCGAATAGCATCTTCTATTAAGTATTCACTATCAATGGGTCGTCTAAACTTTTTGCCCCTTTCCTCATGTTCCTCTACAGCGATACGTGTGAGAGTGGCAATCTGGTCATAAGGATTCCTCACAACCTAACACAATACAGAAAATGTTATAAATCACTTACAGTTTCCATTATCAACATTACCAGTGGGAGGGGTCATGTAAGCAATACCTACTAGAACCACTTTAATAGGAACTTGTACTGTCATCTGTAGTTCTTTAAACACAGCTGTCCATACTGTTCCGTTCCTCCAAAAGAGCTCTGTGTCAGTTCCTGCCTCCTTCTCTCCAATCACAGTCACCTTTTTCTGGAATCGTCCCATATAGTTATTGGGTGCTATGGGAGAAGAAGCTCAATAACTGCACATCCCCTAGACTCAACACAGCAAATGGCAAGATTGGGATAGGGGCACAAGCAGTATGGTCTTAGCTATAGGGGTGGATTACCCGGGCCTCTGACAGTGCAGGATGCTGGGCTGTGATCAACAATGATCACTGAGAAGAATGTAACACTTGATTACTATCTAACTCTCTACATATTATGATTGAAAATAATCAAGTAACAACAAACAATTTTAATACTTTCAGTTGTGTCTTTGGTCATCATACATCTACATTCTCATCTTACAGGGTACTACCATACTCCTTGACTAGTGCACATACTATCCTATATATCCTTATTCATATCTTCTGTTTTGAAATACTTATATATATCTAAACAATGTCAACGTCAGTGGTCACCTCTCGTCATTTTGAACTTTATTCTCAGGATCCAATCCGCAATGTCACGACTTTGAAGGTGCAGAGCAGTGTACAAGAGTGTCCTGTTGCTGTGATAGTCTGCATCTTGAGGCCACTTTAAAAACAGGCAATAGTCTGTGGCGATAATCATGTTGGGATGCGCATCCATCAGCACTCCTACAATGGTCGTGCCGCCCCGTCCCTGTCCAATGAAGAAGGAAAAATATTTCACTTCATCGATCAAACGTTCAGATAACAACATTGGTAAAAGCTTTTCCTTGGGGGTGAGTTTGAGAAAATCGGAGTTTGCTGGAATGTACGATAGATTCCATACGTTTGGATGAATAATGGAGGGACGAACGTAGCTCAATGCTTCAGACGCATTGGTAAACGATTGCAATGCAGTAACTGCTTTAGAAGATGATCGATGTATTTTAAGTTGATATTTTTCAGAAAGCCCTGGACGAATAGTGGAAGCAGCTGAGGGATTGTAGTTGTTTATATTCAAAGTGGTAGATACTTTAGATGAAGTAGTGGTAGATAATTTAGATGAAGTAGTGGTAGATAATTTAGATGAAGTAGTGGTAGATACTTTAGATGAAGTAGTGGTAGATACTTTAGATGAAGTAGTGGTAGATACTTTAGATGAAGTAGTGGTAGATACTTTAGATGAAGTAGTGGTAGATAATTTAGATGAAGTAGTGGTAGATAATTTAGATGAAGTAGTGGTAGATAATTTAGGTGAAGTAGATACTTTCGTTTCTGTAACTGATGTTATTGCAGTAAGTCGCTGGGAAGAGGTTTCATTTACTTCAAGGTGATACAGTTGTCTTTCACAAAGTCCCTTAGCTTGCTTGATCACAGCCGGTTGAACTTCAAGCCTTGCCATTGAACAATCGTAGAGAAGCGTTACGATAAGAAAGCTAAGGAGTCCAACCGTAAGGAGCAATAGTCGAGTATAGAACTTCATAGATGGTCGTATATACACTGACCGAACGCTATTTCTACAATTAATTAACAATGCGCACACGCAGGCGGAACTTCCTGGAACCTATATACGTATACGCACGCGATAATATATTAACCGACAAATTATGATTGACGGGGTGATTGCAATGATTCTTCTAGCCATAGATTATATATGACTAACGTACGTTAGTCATATATAATCTATGCTATTACCATATGCTTAATAAAGATGTATAGTTATAATCTAAGAATATAATATTCATTTATAATTCTGAAATAATTGTTTTCTTAATGGCTTCTTCCCCTTTGTTGTGGTTCGCATGGCTTCTTTGTAATCCTCCACTAGTCTGGATGCTATAGCATATCCCCTTATGGTCATCCACAACAAGATGATGTCAGTAAGAAGAAGGTGGCTATCATCTCTTGACAGATCAACAGTAATCAGTGACCAAGCAAACAATATATCTTCATTGGCTTCAATTTTTTGTACCATTTCATCTTTTTCAGGGCTTGCTCCCATCTTCAGTTTTTCTGCTAGCATGGGGTATATGCACACTTCCAGTTCTTGGAAGAAAGTGTACACTTGTTCGTTGACTGTAAACAGCCCTCCTCGATTAACGAGTTTAAGCCAGGCCCGTGTATAAGTTAAATATGTTTCCTCCTCTGCATCATTACCTTCTGCCTCTAAATTTGTGGTGCCCTCTTCCATTTTCACCAAACATTGATAGATCACTGATGACTTCCCAAGCATGTATTTTTTCTTCATTTTTTTATTACATACCCTGCTACGTATCGAATAGCATTGGCTTCATCAGGGAGTATCTCTTTTCTTTCCTTGCATGGGGCTACTTTCTTCTTTATTTTGTGAATATTTTTCTTGTAACAATAAGAGGACATACTCCATTGTTGCCTTCTGGGCAAGGATGATATCTATGTCTTCTACTACCTTTTGTGACTTTTTCCATATCTGTGGTAGCTCTTCAATTCTAAACAAGTGGAACTGTGGCCACAGTTCCACTTGAAGGGAATGCCTTCCAATTTTCCTTAGTGGTAATTGTGACACAAGGACCATCAAATCCTTGTGTAAGGCAGAGCACAATGTTTCAATATCACTACGAGAAGTAACTAAAGATTCGATCTGCTTCCGTATTACCGAATGTCTTGGTATTTTTTCGCTTGCAAATTCCTTTATAGCCAGTTTTCTGAGAATGGCGATAAACGATTCGATGTACGAAGAATCAAGCAGTCGAGAAGAAGTCGATTGAGCCATGGTTAAATAATTCGCCGCTTACTTCGTCGTCAACTTAACATATAATCAACCGATCGAAATCGCAGCTATAGTACGGAAATGTTTCGATTTATAAAACGGAAGTGTTAGCAAACATTGTCCCAACGTTGCGTGGGTGGATTCCAATCCCGGTTACGTTAGTCATATATAATCTATGTTCTAGCTAAGGCATTGAAAATTTGAGGGCATCAAGAGCGAAAGCTCCCACTGTCTCGATGGCCAAGGGGATCACATGGATGAGATACAGGCCTGTCTTTCTGGGTTTGACTATCAATGTACTCCTTCCTCTTGCTAAGGGGAAAAGGATCTGGAATAGGAGGATTGAGGTAGAAGTAAATACCGTATATGTCCGTATAGAAACCGGGCTCAAATAGAGGCCGGGGGTGCCGAGGCCAATTCTTTAATAGAGGCCGGGTCTCGAATAGTGGCCGGGTTAGTGTTAACTTATATCATGCATAACTCCTAAATGTTTAAGTTATGCGTAAGACTAAAAAGAGACAATATTACAAAATTATTCTAAAAGAAGTTATATGCTTTTATATATGCTATAACAATATATTCCAAACCTTGGCATGTATATTTAAGCTACATGACTGCATGCATGTACATATATATACATGGTGACTAATGTAATGGGGGTTGTTATGAACTTCAGATCCAACTACATTCACAATACATGGTATGGCCCATGCAAAAAAAGGAAAGGAAGAAAAGAAGCCTAACTGTATCCTCATCCAAAGCTCTATAGGTTTGCCCTAAATCATTAGTCTAACAAAATTGTGTTTTAATCCATCCTCCTTAACTTCATAGGCGTGATAACCATAGTTTTTGGAATATGCATGGTGTTCTAGATAATTCATGGTTTCATCGAATATGACCTGTAAATATATACAGGATGGTACTGGTTGTTTCGTCTATATTGTGCTAACTAAGTATATAAAAAGGGGAAGTTTATTGCAGAATAATAATATTGTGTACAAAGCTTAAGATTATAATGTAAGTATAATAATGTTTTCCAATCTATATTTAATTACTATAAGATAAATGGGACTATCTTGTATAAAGAAAAACTGCCTTTTATGAGCTATAATCATCTACTCTTATGCATTTCTTTGCTGCCTACCTAAACTTGTCAGTTTGAATTTCTATATGTGCATGTATTCAAGAGTAATTTGTTGAAAGGACTGTAAGTCTATGGTTATGAAAGTAGTGACAATGGAATCATCAAATCTACTGAATTGGTGGTTAATCCATTTACTTGATCAGCTTCTTCCGATTATCCCACTCCCACTTCTGCTAGTATCATATATGTTACACCTATTGCGCATATATAGCTATATAATAGCGTATTGTATGTATATTCCCAAAGACCCAAGAAAGATCTAAGATAATCAAGTCTGCCAAGGATTCACAGAAGATCAAGATAAAGAAAAAGACAAAGACTCCCAGGATCACTGATGAAGGGTGGAATTCCCAGAAACGGCTGTCTGACCCAGTGGAGAAGAAGATGAAAGAAGGGAAAAGAAGGAAGAAAAGACTCCTGTATCTTCATCTAAAGCTCTCTTTAGGTTTAGTTCCCCTATAGGCTCTTTTTACAGAATAGGCATATAGCATGTAGGAAAATGGTATATTAGATTTTTCATGCTTTACGTGGAAAAGGAGTTACATACATGGAATACACATTTACAAATTAAATACGTATATTATACAAGTGTGATAGAAATAATCACTGGGGGGTCATTGGGCTAGACCAGCCAAGCTGCAGATCAAAAAACAACTCCTCTACTGGACACTGCAGTGGTGTCATAACAATGTATTAGTCTACACATTAAAGTGCTACATGTTTGACATAATATACACTTTTATAAGAAAAATAATTTAAAATCTTGAGTATAAAATTACAAATTCTAATGTTGGCCAATCAATCACTGTCAAAAGTATATCCCTTGTACCAGGGAAACCTCTTAATGTTATCCGCAACCATCTGCTTCAATCTTGGGGTCCACACCAGGGTATGCCTAGTCTGATGGGTCTTACTGTACAGGTAGGCAATACACATTTCAACATACCAGTCATAGCACTCGACTTCAAAGAATTTACACCAATTGCCAATTTCCTCACGAGGATTGGCTGATAGATTAGGGAGATGCACTTCGAGCACATCCAGGTTGAAGGTGTTTATAATATCAAGTGCTGACTGCATACTTATGTTAAACAACCTCCGAATAGCATCTTCTATTAAGTATTCACTATCAATGGGTCGTCTAAACCTTTCGCCCCTTTTCTCATGTTCCTCTACAGAGATACGTGTGAGTGTGGCAATCTGGTCATAAGGATTCCTCACGACCTAATACAATACAGAATATGTTTTAAAGCACTTCTTACAGTTTCCATTATCAAACATTACCAGTGGGAGGGGGCCATGTATGCAATACCTACTAGAACCACTTTAATAGGAACTTGTACTGTCATCTGTAGTTCTTTAAACACAGCTGTCCATACTGTTCTGTTCCTCCAAAAGAGCTCTGTGTCAGTTCCTGCCTCCTTCTCTCCAATCACAGTCACCTTTTCCTGGAATCGTCCCATATATTTATTGGGTGCTATGGGAGAAGAAGTAGCAGATCTGAGTTAGGGAGTTGGGTGCAGTGTACTTTGGAGCCTAATACAGTTGATTATAAATCTAACACTCTACATATGATCGACAACAAACACTTTTAAGGTAATACTTTCATTAGGACAGTGTCTTTGGCCATATTAACATTCTTAAAAATAAGCTTATCAACGTCAGTGGTCACCTCTCGTCATGTTGAACTTTATTCTCAGGATCCAACCTGCTACGTGACGACTTTGAAGGTGCAGAGCAGTGTACAAGAGTGTCCTGTTGCTGTGATAGTGTGCATCTTGAGGCCACTTTAAAAACAGGCAATAGTCTGTGGCGATAATCATGTTGGGATGGGCATCCATCAGCACTCCTACAATGGTCGTGCCGCCCCGTCCCTGTCCAATGAAGAAGGAAAAGTATTTCACTTCATCGATCAAACGTTTAGATAGCAACATTGGTAGAAGCTTTTGCTTGGGGGTGAGTTTGAGATAATTGGAGTTCGCTGGAATGTAGGGTAGATTCCATACGTTTGGATGAATAATGGAGGGACGAACGTAGCTCAATACTTCAGACGCATTGGTAAATGATTGCAATGCAGTAACTGCTTTAGAAGATGATCGATGTATTTTAAGTTGATATTTTTCAGAAAGTCCTGGACGAATAGTGGAAGCAGCAGAGGGATTGTAGCTGTTTATATTCAAAGTGGTAGATACTTTAGATGAAGTAGATACTTTCGCTCCTGTTATTGCAGTAAGCCGCTGGGAAGAGGTTTCATTTACTTCAAGGTGAAACAGTTGTTTTTCAGAAAGTCCCTTAACTTGCTTAATCACAGCCGGTCGAACTTCAAGCCTTGCGATTGAACAATCGTAGAGAAGGATTACGACAAGAAAGCTAAGGAATCCAACCGTAAGGAGTAATAGTCGAGTATAGAACTTCATAGATGGTCGTACACTGCTATTTCTAACAACTAACAATGCGCACAGAACAAAGGCAAGCGAACCCAAAATAGCAAATAGGACGTGATATATATTAACCGACAAATTACGATTGACAGGAAATAAATACTTAGCAAATTACAAAAATGTATTAAACTTCAGAAACTCGGCCGAGGATCTACAATGAAATAGAGAAAAGAATTAAGATCTACATTACATTACAACAATACCAGCTAACAGAGTCACACAGTTCTGACTATAATCAGTCTGTGATGTAAATATGATTTTGTAAGATATTGCAATACAAATAAAATATTGTTTTAGTCAAACATAATATGATACAATATGTAAATAAAAAGCTGTTATTGCAGTGCAATCAGGGAAAGCACCCAATACTGAGCTGTCGGGCAACTGAAATGTGCTGGATCATGTCTGATCTGGCGTGGGGATCATTGGTGATTGTAATGATTCTTCTAGCTAAGGCATTGAAAATTTGAGGGCATCAAGACCGAAAGCTCCCACTGTCTCGATGGCCAAGGGGATCACATGAATTTGCTAGATCATGTGGGGAATGTGTATAAATGTGGATCATGGATGAGTCCTGGCTAAATGTGTGTGAATCACTGTAAGTATATGTGGATGTGTGTGGATGTAGATAGGAAGCAAACTGTACCTGTGGAGAGGTCTCTCAACTCAATGCTAGTCTGCAACATCTTAAGCCGAGATAGCTCTGAAGTCAAAACTGCTTTGTGTTTGCCGTTGTCTATTCCCATCTGTGTCAGCTGGGAATCTGATAATCGGAGCAGACTGCGACCTACATGCATACGTACATACGTAGGACAGCATCATTCACTTTGACCAGAGTAGACTTGGGTATGTCCACTTACCAGTGATTTCATGGTCCTCAAATAACTTGTGATAATTACTGTAGAGACAGCTGTTAAGTTGCTTCAGCCAAGTGCAGACCTGCAGGGTGTTCCACTGGTGAACTGGAAAGGGCAGCCCTGAACTGGCCACTTCTGCAGTCTCACACAGCAACTCCTAATATGAAGAAGGACTCATGTGACTGTGAATAAGGTCATGTAAGTTCCTACCTGCTGCCCTTGGATTGACAATCTTCTGTGCTGCTTCAACTGAGCAGAGGTCATTCCTTCTTTAGATTTAGTTGCCTGGTAACCAATTGGTTGCCTAGATACAGGCCTGCCTTTCTGGGTTTGACTATCAATGTATTCCTTCCTGTTGCTGAGGGGAAAAGGGTCTGGAATAGGAGGATTGTAGGGAGGGATGTCAGGAATGTCCTCATGTACCGAGTTAGGTCCACTACCAGTACTGGAAAGGGAATGGTTGCTAGAAGTAGGGGAAATCCCTTTAGTATGACTAGCTGCAGTGGACGCATTGCTAGGAATAGAATCTGGGTTTCTTGAAGAGTGTTTCATCAGCTGTATTCCATCACTGCTAAAAGACTGATCTTTCTTGTGAGAGAGTCGCTTCCAGAAGCTTTTCTTTGGAGGCTGTATGACGCCTCTCTCCAGACTGTAAGACTTCTTGTTCCACTGCTCTCCAGGGTGGGTAGGAGACGTCGTGCTGGCCTTCCCTTCCTCTCTCTTCTCGTGCACTGTCACAACAGGTGCAACTTTGCTGTAAGGGTTCTCGGGGATACCTGTCAAGAGGTCACTCTGGACAGGAGGAGGAGCGTTCTGTCCTTGATTTTTAGATACTGTTTGTAGGGTGTCTGGTTTTGATATAACCAAGTCTGTCATCTCACTGTAAGGAGTCTCCATCCAGGGTTCATAGGTGACCTTTGGGAGAGGGCGATTTGCCAATTCATTCCGTCTCTCCTCTGAATAGTTGGACACTCCACCAGTGTGTCCAGAGAACGCTTTCCTATTTGACTGTGGCTGATGCTCCTTTTGTATCTCCAGTCCTTCATCATTAAGCTTTGTAGAGGCAGACTCGCTCTGTGTGTTTCTAGAGGGCAAGGCATTGGGGGCGGAGCTTGTTGATTTCTTTTTGACTGATATTGTTGTTTCAGTTCTGACTACAGGTTCAGTGTCCACCAGATCGGGTAGGCTTAATTCAGCCACATCTTCGTAAGGATTAAAGACTGAAGAGTTCCCTGGTACCTCCTCCTCCCTGAATGGTGATAGGGTCTCTTGTATGCTGCTGTAAGGTGGCTCACTAATTCTGGCATAGTCTACATTTCCTGTTGCTTCTAGTGACGTAGTCACACTAGATTCATCCCCATTTTCATCTTTGGTGATAGATTTCACTTTTAGGGGCTTTGCATAATCAGGTTCCTTTCTCTCAGGGGATTCTGGACTGCCATTACTCCTCTCAGGGGAAGCCCCTTCCAACTTGGTTACAGGTGTAATGTGTGAGTCCTGCTTGGTGGTGGGGGAGGAGTTGATTGAATGAGTGGGCTGGACCTCTTCAGTTTTTATTTGTTTAAAGGAAGGAACAAACTCTGCTTCAGTAGTAACAAGTTTATTCAATTGCCTTCCTTCCCTGCTCTGTATGCCTCCTCCTGGTGACAGCTGCCTGGCCTTTAGCAATGCCAATTCTCTCTCTGCTTTCCTGATTTTCTCTTTCTCTCTTTCAAGCTCCCTAGCCCTCTCTGCCAACCTTGCCTGTTCCTCCTGAATGGCCCTTTCCTGCTCTGCTAATATTGCTCTTTCCTTTTCCTTTTCAGCCTGTCTCTTTCTCTCCCTTTCCAGGTCTGCCCGCCGTCTTGTCTCTCTGGCTCGTTCAACCAATCTTGCTTGCTCCCTCTCTAATTCTTCCTTTCTCGCCTTTTCCAGCTTTTCCTTTTCCTCCCTCTCCCTCCTCTCCCTGTCTGCTCTCTCCTGCTGCAACTTGATAGCTCTGTCTCTCTCAGTCTTCCTGGCTCTCTCTTTGGCTTCTGCTGCCTCCCTCTCCCTCCTCTCAAATTTCTCCTTGGCTTCTTTCTCCTGCTTCAGTTTCTCCTCCAAACGCTTTTGTTGCGCCTCCTCGGCAACATTCTGGATTGCCTAAAACATGCAAACATTGCTGGTAACACTCAGTCATCCACACACTCCTACTACTTGATGAACCCCTCCCTGACCTTTGACCCTCAGTTGGCAGAGAGGTCAAACACATGGCACATACACAAGCACTGACCACTGTAAAATCTTGCAAATTGACATCTGAGGGGCGCTTGGCTCTGACCACCTTAAAACCAGTTGACTGGTCATCAAAGTTCAGCAATGGGTCAGCTACACCAAACATGCAATGTTATACAAGTCACTAGGCAACAATATTAGCTAGTTAATTACCGGGTTCTTCCTCATCATCACTAGGGGGAGGAGTCTCAAAATCTGGGTCTTCGTTGAACACAAAAGTTCCATTTTCCCCTTTGGCTGCGACTTTCCCAAGTGACGAGGTCAAAGGAGATGGTGAACGTTTCTTCTTAGAGGGACCCTGCACAGATCAACAGATGATATCCATACTATTTGTATAGTACTTGTAGCATGTATATTTTATATATTATGTATACACCATATGCGTATATAGTACATATACGTACGTAGTATGTACAATTGGTCCGTCTGTAGTACTAAGTACGTAGGTATGTATACGTACCTTTGGGGGACCTTCATCATCAGAAGAGGTGTAGGGATCTTCCCTGGGGGCTTTCCCTAAAGGCATTGGTCCAAGAGTATTTAAAAGGTCATTCACACTGGTAAGAGCATCAGGAAATGGATTCTGGCCTCTTTCAAACATTGATGTGTTAATCTTCTTCTCTGAACAGCAAAAGTCATTAATGTGAAAGAGAGAGCACATAAAACCAGTTAAAAGATAAAAACTTACGACTTGCTTTTTTCAGTTCCATCTGAAGAGTCAGAATAGCTCTCTTTCTTTCTTGTTCTGTCTTAGGGACAGGATCCGGCCTTGCTATGACCAGAGTGAGGTCCCTGCCTTTCAGGTTGTTAAGCATCTTCTCAACTTGCATTCCTCTCAGCTCAGAAACAGGATTTCCACTTATCTAAGTGGGCGTGGTTAACAAATCGATGATGGGTGTGGTCACATACTAATCAGTCTTAATGGGTGTGGTATATCTACCTTCAATATGAAATCTCCTCTTAAAAGACCACCTTGATCAGCTGGTGAACCCTTTTTGACAGTTCTGATAATGGCAGGGATTTCCCCTCCAACACTGAAGCCGTGTCCCCACCCCTCGTCATGCTTTACAAACACTGACCTACAGATATAATACAGAGATTGTTAGTGGGTGTGGTTGAAAGGAGTGGCTGGTGGGCACGGCTAAGGGAGTGGCTGGTGGGCACGGCTAAGGGAGTGGCTGGTGGGCATGGCTAAGGGTGTGGTTGAAAGGAGTGGCTGGTGGGCACGGCTAAGGGTGTGGTTGAAAGGAGTGGCTGGTGGGCACGGCTAAGGGTGTGGTTGAAAGGAGTGGCTGGTGGGCACGGCTAAGGGTGTGGTTGAAAGGAGTGGCTGGTGGGCACGGCTAAGGGTGTGGTTGAAAGGAGTGGCTGGTGGGCACGGCTAAGGGTGTGTTGGAGGATTAAAAACATCAGATGGTGACGACACATAGACACCACTAAAGGTGCAGTCATCAAGTCACAGCAATCATCATTTTAATCTCAACTTTTATAAGGCACAAACCCTTAAATGGTCGTGTCTTCTTCATGCATGGCTGGTTAATTATATCAACATCATTATGCAAAACTAATTCATTCCAAGATAATAAACTTAACACTTCACTCTTCCTGTAGTCATACTAGCGGTTATGCAACAAATGTATGCACACGTTTCTAGTTGAATGGATTGTTGTATATATAGAAATAGTAAAGAAACTAAAATCCTAATAATCATACAAACAAGAGAGAGAGAGAGAGAGAGAGAGAGAGAGAGAGAGAGAGAGAGAGAGAGAGAGAGAGAGAGAGAGAGAGAAGTAATGTAGCTTTAGCGAGGGGATTTTAACTGACTTATCTCACTCTAAACAAAGATGGCTTCATTGTGTTCGAAATAATCACATGATCATAGACACAATATACCAAAGCGATTGACTTCACTTTCAAAAGCGTCCGAATGATAGAACAAAGTATACATGTTTGAGGAGTTAGGAAATTCCGACAGCCTAACATTATGAAAATATGTTTCAAGATACCGACACGCTTCCGTAATACATACCCGTCCATCATCGAAAGTGATTACTTACTTGCGAGCGATCGTAAACTCCTTCTTATTGGCCATTCTCTCTCCACTAAGGAACTCTACACGCATAGAAACAAATCTTACTGTCCATATATGGAATCTCCAGGTAGGCTAGGGTCAAGGGGATGGCTTTCTGAAGGGGCGGGGCTATTAATCAAACTGGCAACGCCCAAAATTCCTTTGTATAATGGTGTGGCATACGTAAATCTCATTCTTAAACTGGTGAGTGTCTTACGGAATAAAAATCGTTACGATGGCCACCGAGCTACAGTCAATCGGCGAAGCGACTGCTCTAATCACAAGTCATTTCAGTTTGCACAAGGTGAGAAAGATTCCTTCAACTACGCCCTTCCATCATCTTATCAGTAACTCGCCACTTGAGTAAGATCCACGCCCTTCCTAACCTCTCCCTTCTCTCCGCAAGGCTGCAAGGGATGGCAGAGAAGACGTCCTCCGCACGCTACTTGACCGCCCGTCCAGGGGGCGCTCCGAACGCAGTCGTAGGTTGAACGCACTGGACCAGGAAGAAGGGCTTGCTGCCCTTCACTACGCCGCCAAGTTCAATAGGGTCAACATTGTCAAAAAACTTCTTGATGCCGGAGCCAGTATGATCACACTGTAGCACCTGCATGACCTAGCTATACAATCCTTAGCGTGTCACATATCACATTATCGACTCAGTGTATTGTATACCTTTACTTTATGTTTCTTACAAAATCAATCTAGCCCTACTAAGCAGTTTAAGTAATCCAAACTTATTGACATTTTATTTCATGCACCAATACCATAATGTGAAAAGAATATGGTTGTGGTCGGTTTATCACTTTCTCTTCCATTCACAGACCCCAATGTGAGATCCAAGAAACAGCTCACACCTCTCCACTTTGCTGCACGTCATCTTCCCCGCACCACCACTCAAGTACTAGATGAAACTGCAGAACGCTCTGATGCCAAGACTTCTTGTCGACTTGTCATACAACACCTCTTGCAGTGTAATAACTTTCACACTGAAGTTGGCCCTGTTGACTCACAGGGAGTGACCCCCCTCCATGTTGCCTGCACGAGAGGGAACCTCCCGGCCGTAGAGGAGATCCTGGCCAAGGAGCCTGGTTGTGTCAATGCAAAGGATAACAAGCATGACACGCCTCTTCATGAGGCGTGTGCCAAGGGAAATGTTGAAATTGTGAACCGGTTGCTAGCTAACCAGGCAGATATGAGAGCCAAGAATCGTGATAAGGAGCAGCCACTGCACATAGCTTGCAAGGAAGGGCATTCTGAGATTGTCAAGCAGATTGTAAAGAGGGCTCAAGATGAAGCACAGGACCTCATTGAGGAGCGAGACCAAGAGCTGAACACTCCCATGCACCTCGCTGTTGAGAGTGGTGATCTGGAGACACTGAAGATTCTCCTTCTCAGGAGGGCCAGTGCCGTTGTCCGTAACAAGGATGAGGTCTACCCCATTCACATAGCAGCTGCTCAGGGCTATCTCTCCATGGCACAAGTGTTGGTCCAATTCAGTAAAGATGTCATTTTTGCTGAGGACAGCAGTGTAAGAACGCCCCTCCACCACGCAGCCAGGAATAACCGAGTGGAGATGATTAAGTTCCTCATATCCAAGTGAGCTGGTTACACGCCCCTTGCTAGGACCTGCTGCTCCACTTTTCAGTTGCTTGCAATGAGTGTATTTGCATGGCTTCACCAATCCTGGTTGTACTGCATTGTAGGGGAAGTGATCGAGATGCTCTTGATCAGAACTCTCTCTCTCCGCTGGTGTTGGCGGCCAAGTGGGGGAATGCAGAGGCTGTGAGAGCGCTCCTTCAAGGAAATGTGGAGCTGAACTCAACTGACAAGGATGGCAAAACTGCCGTGTACTGGGCTGCACAGGAAGGTCACGTCTCTGTACTGAAGGTACATGCATTGATTCCTCAATAAACTCAAATAACTGTCTGCTACACACTCTCATCAGGTTGATTGTATAGGAAATGTATGGTTTTATCACTTTCTTATTCTGTTGTGATTACATTCTGTGAATACCTGATAGTTGACAGATCCATTCCATGTCTATACCAGACTCTTTATTCAGAGAATACCTACAACTTCACATGTGTACCTAATTGTGCAGTCATATTACAGTCACTATTCCAAGGCTATGATGTGTTACTATTAATGTAATGTGTTGTTACGTATATAAATTCAATAGATATTGTTGAGCCATCAGGAAGGTATTCAGCTCTGTTCTGTGACTGAACACTACTTTCACAACACTCCATTACACGTTGCATCTCGCATGGGGAAAACCCTTGCTGTCAAGGTGAAGATAAATTTTGAAGTCATCCATCCATCCACCCACCCATCCATCCATCCATCCATCCATCCATCCTTTCATTCTATAGATTTTGGTCCAGAAATTGGACATGTTTCGTGAGAGTCAAGGAGACAGTCCAAAAGAAGTTACTGATCTACTCAGCTTTGTGCGCCTTGATGTGAGAAATGATGAGAACCAGACTGCTCTCCATTTGGCTGTCATTGGCGGACATGTTGAGTGAGGACTAGACACACCCACTTCTTATATACAGTCAAAAATACTGTTTAGTAACACAATAGTGCTGCACAGCATGTGATTGTCGTGTGACTGTCATGTGACAGTTTATATTTGTTTTCAGAACGACTCGCTACCTAGCCACAAAGTCGCTAGAAATGTTGGCTGACGTTGATGAGGATGGGAACACTGCTCTACACTTGGCTGCCAAACATGACCAGCTTGAAGTGGCACGTCTTCTCATCCAAATGGGGGCAGAGGTGGTAGCTCTGAACAGTGCCCTCTGGACCCCTTTGGATGTTGCAGCAGACAAGGGAAACTACGACTTGGTTGGGCTCCTCTTGAATGCAGATGCTCCAGTAGACCCCAAGGATCGATCACAGGTAAGAAATCCAAACTTGTTATTCTTACCATCCCTCTCCCACTGCTCCCTGTCCCTCTCCCACTGCTCCCCATCCCTCTCCCACTGCTCCTTGTCCCTCTCCCACTGCTCCCTGTCCCTCTCCCACTGCTCCTTGTCCCTCTCTTACTGCTCCCTGTCCCTCTCCCACTGCTCCTTGTCCCTCTCCCACTGCTCCTTGTCCCTCTCTTACTGCTCCCCATCCCTCTCCCACTGCTCCTTGTCCCTCTCTCACTGCTCCCCATCCCTCTCCCACTGCTCCCTGTCCCTCTCCCACTGCTCCTTGTCCCTCTCCCACTGCTCCCTGTCCCTCTCCCACTGCTCCCCATCCCTCTCCCACTGCTCCTTGTCCCTCTCCTCAGTTGACTCCACTGTACCTCGCGTGTAAGAGTGGACACTGTGAGACAGTAGAGTTGCTATTGGCTGCTGGTGCTAATGTTGGATCAAAGGACAATAAAGGGCTGAACTGTCTTGATGTAGCCATTGAGAATGGCCACAAGTTAGTTACCTTTCACTCTTCTTGTCCACTGTTACTCAAAGTCACTTTATTGTAGGAGAACTGCATTAGCCATTGTCCAGAGCGACAGTTGGGAAGTAGCATTGCGCAATTCCACAGATCAGGAGACACCTTTCAGAAGATTGATCAACAAAATGCCAGGTTGGCTGTCATGGCAGTACTTTCTGTCAGACACAATGGTGTTATATAATATATGTACATCAGTACATACAGTATTGATCAGCTGGTATTATTATTGGTAACATGTCAAAAGAATTAGAGCTTGCAGAATAATTGAAATGCACTGATCTGATGTGCTGTGTGTAGGTGTAGCTAAGACAGTGCTGGACCGCTGCATGTCGGACAACATCCGACCAGATGATAAGTACCTAATGAACACAACCGACTACAAAGTGCAGTTCACATATGAATTTATAGAAGACTACAGAGACGAGACACTGTTCAGACAGCTACAAAGGTAGCCTGTGAACAGCACTCATTATATTCCACAGCTTGATGGTTTCATCTTTGCATTTATGTATAGGAGGATTTCAGGCTATCCTTCTCAGAGTCTCGAAGCCTTGGACATTAAGGAATTGGACTCCACTTCTTCCATTTCAAGTGACACTTTTGTAGCTCAATGGGGACCTCCACAGTTTTCCAGGAAACATCACCCTCTGCTTCTTATGGTACAAACCTCTCGCACTCCCCTCCCTCTCACCCTACCCTCCCGCTCACCCCTCCCTCTCGCACTCCCCTCCTGCTCACCCCTCCCTCTCACCCTCCCCTCCCGCTCACCCCTCCCTCCCTTCATCTCAATCCCCCCTCCTCCTCAGGCTAAGAACAAGCACTCTGACCTCTTGAAGCATCCCGTAGTGGCTAGCCTGCTGGACTACAAGTGGCAGAGATTTGGTCGTTTGACTTTCTACCCAAACTTGATATCCTATGTGGTCTTTCTGATTGCCTTGACAATCTATGCCATAGTACTACCTCATCCAGCTGAAAAGTTTTGTAAGTTAAGTATTTGAGTATTGTTTAAGTAGTGTACATACATATGCTTTGTATTCCTACTAATTTGTTTTACTTTCACTCTCCGCTCTGCAATCAACAAAAGGTCGCAGCTTTAGTGAGTTATATCAATCAGTTTTGCTTGTAATAATACATATTCATACTTAACTCTTTATGTGCTCCAGGTGTACTTCAACAGCCTCGTCCCGACAACTTCTCTTGTCCATATGACAGTGGCATAATGCGTATGTTTCTATTCTCAGCCCTATTCTCCTGTTAATACTAATCTCTCCTCTCCCCTCAGCTGATCCAACTGTACCAACCTTTGCTGGGGTGGTTGTACTGTACATTATGGCAATCCTTGTCCTGTTGATTGGCATAGTTAGGCTGCTTGTTGAAGTGACACAAGTGTTTGCACGGAGATTTGGCTATTTTGCTGATTTTGAAAACTATATCGAAGATATGGTGTACATCTTTGCAATAATTTTTGTCATTAATTTTGGCATTAACAACAGCTGCTGGTGTCCCAGTAGATGGCAGTGGGTACTGGGATCACTGGCTGTCTTCCTCGCCTGGATAAATCTCATCCTTTTCATGAAACGTCTGCCACTTCTTGGAATCTATGTTTTAATGTTTATCAACATTTGCTACACTTTTTTGAAGATTGCTTTAATTGCACTGATGTTTGTGGTCGCCTTCTGTCTGGCTTTCTATATGATTATCTTTCAGCCTCTAAATACTCAAGTGAGTCACTATTCCCCAATACAATAATTGTTATACAAGATATGTATTATTCTTTGTTGGTAGGACAACATGGCTCGAATTGTGTCTCCCTTTCGTACACCATTCCTGTCCCTTGTAAAAACCATGGTTATGACTATTGGAGAGTTTGAATATGACACAATATTTGCAAACAGTGTGG
Source organism: Chondrosia reniformis (assembly GCA_947172415.1). Taxonomy (NCBI): domain Eukaryota; kingdom Metazoa; phylum Porifera; class Demospongiae; order Chondrillida; family Chondrillidae; genus Chondrosia; species Chondrosia reniformis. The sequence continues at coordinate 7,534,581 of OX359197.1, read as the reverse complement.
AGAGTGAGAACCAGCTCAGCAGTTTTCCCATAGTGGCTTTCATTTTGTGGATAATATTTCTCATCTTAATGCCAATTCTCCTCACTAATTTGCTTGTGAGTTACCTATGGCTTGTCCAAAATGTTTAAATGGACCAATGGTTCTTTTTCTACTTGACCGATTTGACTGATTCACTCCTATGACTTGACTAATTTGAGACTCTTATTACAGTGGTCATCTTTTTTTCCTGCGTAGGTTGGTCTGGCTGTGGAGGATACGCAAGCCATCCAAGAGGAAGCTCATTTGACCAAAATATCAATACAGGTGTGTGTAATTTCCATTCAATGTATGTACGTACGTATCTCCTACCGAGTGTACGTATGCTTTGGCCAGTGTATGTACGTATGTATGTTACCTATCTTAGAAAAGTGATGTATCAATTTACATATGCTCTCTCTCATAGATTAATCTAGCACTGCAGGCTGAGGAGGTTGTGCCGTCTTGGTTAAGGCGCAGGTTTATAATTAAAGAGCGATCAGTCTTTCCGAACAGACGCCTCAATCTTTATGAGCGCTTTAAAGTTTTTTGGGGTGTGTACAGGTGGGACTCTATAGAAAATATTCGCTCATACTTTCAGGGAGACCAGGTGGGTGTGTTTATTTGTTACATGTGGAGATAGAACTCATTAAACTGATGTCAACTTTCTGAATTTGTATGCAGTCTGCCGTTGGCCAGGTGCAGGCACAAACAGAACAACTTGCTAAAGATTTTGAAGAGTTTAAAAATAAAATGCTCTTCAGTAACAAACAACTCAAGGCCATCCTTCTCAGAATGGCTGCCAAGCAAGGAGTCAAGTTGGAAGAGGACGACCTCAGTGATGATGATAATGAACTCGTCACTGGCATATAGATGTTACACATTTAGCTACATAGCTATATAGATTGTTTAGAACTTGAAAGAAAACATATAAACCGAGTAGATACGTATATACGTACATTGTTAGGTGACATTTCTGTAGATTTGTTATGAAATTACATTCATTACTTGAAAACTACATATGATTGTATTGATTGTAACGAGGTAATTACCAAATTCATAATAATATACTGCAGAGGGTACACTAGGCCAAGCCAGCCCCATGAGTCACTACATGTACTGTATATCATAAAGTTCTATATCATCAATACTATATATTCATACCCATATTTGTTATCATTTAAGTGATCCCTGAGTCATATACAATTATACACTGTATACCACTACACAGAAGGCAATAGATAGAGGGTTTTCTTATGACCTGCTGGTATATATATGTAGATAGATGAGAACAAGTGGGCTTATTATTATTATATACAGTATGTCACTAATAAGAGGTCAAGGTGTGATAAGTTCATGACCTATGAATGATTATTATGTGTCATCACTTTAAAAGGTGAGAGAGATATCGTAAACATACGGATTGTTTATATATATAACTGTACTTACGTATATATATAGAAGTATATAATTATGTCGGAGTATAATAATCTTACGATGAAAAGGTATGTTTAGGGTTGTGTCTCAGGTTATAAAGTGTAAGACCATATATATACCAACGCTGTCAATAACCTTCAACTATACTCCCGCCGGTAGATCACTTAAGTTATTGTTTTTATATATAAGTTAATATAAATAAATATAAATATTTACTCAGTGCAATCTTGTTCAGATATAGGTAGACCATGATAGGGTAATCATGACATCTGATCTTCTACTATCCCGACTGATTATTGACAAAGCAAATGCTTCAAAGATTCAACAGTTTCCAAATGCTTCAAAGATTCAACAGTTTCCAAATGTACTTAGATCAAAATGGCAACCTTTAGCAGGAAGTAATTACTTTCAAGGTATTATTGTTTGACAATTTGGGACCTTGATATTTGCACACATAGTGTATGATGAAGACATTTATTGGACTAGTTCAATTTGACCTTTAAACTTGAATGCTTCTCTATGTCTACTGCAGGCCAAAAGAGGTTTATTCCTCCCTCCATTCTCACCAAACACTCTAAGAAGGGACCTTCATACCCAAATGCCAGTGGTGGTCAGTTAAAATGTCTTCAATCCTTCCCACAGTCACACCGGACTGCTGGGTTGGTGGTCTCAACATTGCGATGCAGCACTTGGAAACCACAAGAGGTACACTCTCTAAACTTCAGAGACTACACTTACACTATTGCATCATCACTCACCAAGTTGTGAGATTCTTAAGTTGTGTCCAAGGTTTTCACATACATATTTAGTCACTAAAGAAAGTTCTTGAAGTGCAAATGTCTAATATCATCAAACTGCATCTTTAGATGCTCCAAAAGTCAAAAGTTTTACCATGTCTGTACAATTGGTTGCGGAGGACACTCTAGAGAACATGCAGGAGCAGTGAACTTTGATATTTTCTTGTTTTAGGATGAACTGTACCTTGCCAATGGCTTTGTCATTGTCAGAGTTGGCCTGAAACTGAAGAGAATCATTGAAGAAGAAGCCATTCAAGGTCTAAAGGAATCTCTAGAAGGGATGGCTAGAGACATTTTCAGACAGGACATTGAAATTATCAGACTATTGAGGAGAGAAGGCACTCATTTGTCTAAGGAGTCTTGTTTACATGTTAGTAAAGGGGATTTGAATACACAAATGTGGTCATGATCCATGGCCATTCTGTCCTGTTTCACAATCAGTTGGTACAGCTAGCTAATGACAGGGACCTACTCATTATAGCCTTGAGAAGGAAGCTAGTTGAAGCAAGGCATGGAGATAATTCAATGAGGTGTAGAAAAGGTAGGCATGTCCATCAAGCTAGAGAGGTGGAGGCTGACAGGGTTGGGAATGAGGAGCTGAACAGAGCATTTTGTAAGATTATCCTGGCCAACGGATCAAGAGTTCAAAAGGTTTGTGCACAGAGATGAATGCTGGGTGTGTGATGTCAAGTAGAAGTCTCCTTCAGCAGGGCGTTAGACAAAGCTCATGTGCAGACTGCATTGAGTTAGATAAACTTCTCATAGAAACTGTGAGTTCCTTCAATGAATTGTGCCAGGCACCATGGAATGGCTGCCCTATTTAATGTTGTTTATACAAGTGACCTGATTGCTGCAGGCTAGGGATAACTTGGAATCTGATCATGAGGAATATTTTTGTGAGCCACAGAATAGCGCCCATCCATATCTAGAGAAATGTCTGGAGGATCATGATTTGTTAAATGTAAGTTTACATGTGTATAATGGACAACGTTTTATTGCTTGTTTCTTGTATATATCACTATTCTACAGCCGGCAATTGAATACTATTGATGCTTATACGTACAGGTCACAGGATTTTATACATTTTTAATATTGAAGAATCAATTTTTAATTCTCACTAACTCTATACTAATGTTATTACTATTTGTACTATTTATACACTTCAGTTTCTGATTTTTATTCAAACATTAATATTGGTGGCTTTTAGCTAATGGATTCCATTAGAAATTATATGGTTTAATGGGATGGAAGTTACAGGCCATGAGATGTGACAGCAGCGATTCACTTAATACAGCAGTTTACTGGGAAAGAGTGTCATGAGAGTAGCACTGCTAATATTACTGGTGACTCTAGTGCTAGGAGCTGAAGCTGCCTGTCGCCTCTTATCCCGAGTACGCAAGTCAGAGCCTCACTGTGATAAGACCTCGCCTTTGGACCCTCCCCAGTACACCAGTTCAACATACTGGGACTTCAACATCACCCTACCTCTGACCAAATTCTTCTGCGGGGAGATTGATGAGGATGGACAGGCTTATGGGTTCAATGTTAGGCCTCTGGAACAGGACCCCTCCAGTGCTGTTGCCAAGGGACTGATTCCATATCATGAGCAAATGTTTGGTTTTCAAGCATTTAGAAATATTTGCATTTGGAATGAGAAGGAGGGTCAGTGTGCTGAGAAGGTGGCAACACTTGCAGACTACACTCCCTCTTATACACACCCGAACCCCCGTTATAACAAAGGACCATATTTTGGTTTCTTCCCAAAGTATTGGACCATCCAAGAGACAGTTAAGGTTCTCTCAATTCATGTTGCCTTGTGCTGTGCTAGGAATCAGGTTTATCAATCAGGTGTGGTAGGCAGCTGTGAGAATCTGACACAGATGTGCATTTTGAACTTTAGTGATGCACTGAGAGGTATAGATAAACCTTTTGCAATAAAAATATTTTTCAAACAGGAAGTGACGGACCTGAATATTGAGATAGACAATGCCTTTCCAGTTGTCAATGAGGGCTACCTTTGCAGTGATATGCCAGTTTGCAATGCTGACAAACTTCTACAGGAACTGACATATGCATACTTATTTCCTTGAACACTAGGTCCGACTATTTCATACCTGTCACTCCTCAAATAGGTACGTATATATATATAGGCACAGAAATACAGTGCATGTGATGTACGTAATAATGTGAATAGTTTACTTCATGGATCGACAAACATGTGTTAAGATGAAATAATGTTAATTACTGTAGATATATATCACAAACCACAAGTAATCATTCACTTACACACATCATGAACGAAGCAATTGTTGGAAATCAAACCATGAAAAATCTAAGATACCATTTTCCTACATGCTATATGCCTATAGCTATTCTGTAAAAGAGCCTAAAAGAACCATGCATAGCTGGTTATGACCACCAGTGCTGTGCCAGAATCTACAATTACCACAGCAACGCTCCATTCCTATTTCCCCTCTTGTACGTACTAACTACAAAATCAATCACAATTCACACTAAACAGTGACGATTTCAAATTATCAAAACCAGTTGATAATCAGGGACCAAAGCTATGAGGATATGATTGACTTGAGAAAGGAGAAGATAAAAATTATTAATACAGAAACTATATTGATATATTAGTGAGTGTTTGTATATAAATTTCATTGAATAATACTATGTACAGTTATTTCATCCAAAAGTATTCAGGAGAAGGAAATTGAACAAATTATTATGTACATTTATAGCAGAGACACATTCACAGTTGAGATGCTGATTTTCTTTGCTTTGGCAAATAAGCACTGGTTCCTAAAAATAATTCAAATAAAGTAACTCTACAATGCTTCTGCTACAAACAGCCCTCTTGTAATGGCTATATAGATGAAGGCTTACTTTGTGGGGACAAATCTGATAAGTCTGAACTGGAGGAGGAAGGTCTAGATTCTCCATCAGATAGCATTGTCATGTCTTCACAGCTGGGGTAGGCGGCCATAAAGGGCTGAAGCTTCGGTAGATATGTATGCAACTCAGTTCTACAATGAAAGAGAAACAAAAGTAATTCTCAAGCCACTTAATTGTCTTCACCAATGTTCACATTAGAGCAGGCTAAAGACATCAGTCAACGGTCCTTGAGGAACGTAACACAACCAACCTTCTTAGTTCAACCTTCCCCAATTCTTCTGTAAGATCATGCAGACTGTCTAAAGGACCTGGTGAGGGAGAAATGGCTCTCTCCGGGTTTGCCCTTTCCTGTCCCGTCTCCGAAGGAGGAGAAGATTCCTGTCAACAGTATCACATCCTCACACAGGGAATCAAGGGGACATACATATTACACAAACTAACCTCCGATTTCCTGTCACTTATCAGTTCAGTATACAGCGAGTTGGCTTGATTTGTGAGAGATCGAATGCTTCTAAGATCTGATCTTAAACGTTCCAATTGTTCATTGATAATAACCTCCAGGATACTATATCAATAAATTGGGGTGAGTACATGAACGTATACATATACATACATTCATTTTGTGGTTCTGTGCATGTAGTGTTGCCTTACTCGGTAGCTTTAGTCAGTTCTTTGACCATTTCCTGTGGGCGTGGCTCCTTCTTTGATCTAAACAGTCCGGGAGCAAACACGATAGCCAAGTTGTGAGGGTCCATGAGATTGGCAGATTCGTTATCAGCCACCCTAAGGAAGACAGGGATTGAGCTAATAATAGACGAGTCCAACTGCCTCAGGGAGACTTACAAGGCAAGATGGAAGATTAGTCGCTCCAGTGTGATGTGGTTTAGCTCTGGTAACTTGTCAATTAGTTTGTGAATTGTTCTGAGTTTCAAAGCAGGATTACTCAATTCTGTACAGAGCAAAAACTCTCTGTACAATTCAAAGGTTGTCAAAGGTTGTGGAAGTTGTTGAAAGAAGAGCTTCACAAGTGAGGCTGAACTGTGAATCTGGTACTGTTCCAACATTACCCCTAGTGGATCTGCAGAATAAGGTAGCAACTTAGGAGTGAGGGAGCCACCAGCTTCTTATACTAACCTCTGTCAAGTGCATCTTTGAGAGCAACTTTGTTTGAGGGAGACGGAGTCTTTCTGTACAGTCCTTGAGTTTGCAAGGCTGTAGCCATTGAAACGAAAGGTCAAAGTCTTTTGAATAGCACATATGTCAATGTAGGTCTTCAATCTATATACTATAATCAGAATGAATCCTTGTGACACTGACCTTGTTGTTCCAGATGCTGCAGCATTCTTTCCAAAACCATTGGTACTCGTACTACTTTACCAGGAACCAGCTTCTTTAGTGGAACACCAAATTGAGTTTTTAGCTTTGCAGTTTGCACCTTTACAATAAAACAATAGTCTGCCATGTGACCATCATGTGACTGTCATGTGACCATCATGTGATGATATCTACCTTTATGGCCTCGTCCTGACTGGCCTTGGTCTCTTGATGCTTGACATTACACTTCTTGTTAACCTTTTTGTAACAACCCTCATGACAGGTATAACTACACACTGTAAGTATACACACAAGAATACTAGAGATTACTAAGTAGCATACATTAATATACTGAATATCACTTAACAAAGACTACCTATAGCTGTTGCATGTTATTTACCTTTAAAGACAGCTTCTATTACAATAGTACAGTATACGTATATTGCTT